>JAVBHV010000055.1:0-302500 GCA_033992175.1 Spiraea crenata | reverse complement strand
TGTATGTATGCGATTGCAGACGAAAACTTCAAAGGGGAACTTACTTGGCCGATTAGAGTTAACATTTGCTTGGGAATTGCAAAGGGTTTGGAGTCTCTACACGGGCATCCGACACGAAAGCTTGTCCATATGAATATTAAAGCTGCTAGCATTTTTATTGATGAGAACTGGGAGGCTAGGATATCCGACTTTGGATTCGCACATATTTATACTGAGGAGGATCAATTCATGCTCATCAAAAAAGAACATTCCCGGTAATTTACCAATGCCCCTTGTTCAATTGCGTACAGTGTATATATTTATATATATATTAATCTTTTGTTGTTGTTGTTGCGACTAGAGAGGCTCGCGACGGCGGAGGATATATGGCCCCAGAGTATTTTAGAGGAGAAAAAATTACGGCCAAAGCTGATGTATACAGCTTCGGGGTCCTTATGCTTGAAATTATTAGCGGAAGGAGAAATGTACTCGACAATTCAAACCGGGAAGCAGAGCTTCTTTTAACCGAGGTATAAAGCCAATTTATATATATATATATACATCTAACGTAATTTCTTGGGAAGTTGTGTATATAATACATATTCATCAAGATGTAAATGCACCAACCTTTGGCATTTCAGGCTCATAAATGTGCTCAAAGCCTAAGTCAGAAGAATTTGGCTGATCCAGACTTGGAGAGTATTGAACTAATAGACCTGGTAAACATGGTGAACTTAGCAGTCAAGTGCACCAGTCATGTTTCAGTTGTGAGGCCTACAATGTCTGAAGTTCTGAGTGAGCTTGGTCTAAAAGGCCATCACCAGCAGGTTTCAGAAAAGACGCCATCCAAGGCCACGGAGGACGGCAGCCCTAATCCTTCTCCCATTTCCACGGAAGCATCAACCTCTAGATCTCCCTCTATGATCCAGTGCCAAGATGAATAGAAAAATACTTTAAGAGATCTCGTCTCCCGTTACTTAAAGTGGATTTGGATTTGGATTTGGTTTGATCCTAGCATGCATTTACTAGAGTGCTACTTTGACTCTATTCATATACGTACGTCTAATTTATGTATTTATGTGTGTATGTTTGATCGGTCTTTGAATTTGTTCATCATCTTGAAAACTCCCTTCCCCATTTTTCTTCAAACAGGGGGGGTTACAAGTACTACTGTACTCTACTGTTTGTTTCTTTTTTAAATTGTAATGTTATCTCTCAGCTACTCGATCAGGATAACTTTTGTTGTTTAATTTTTTGGATTATTCCTCCTTCAAGGTGCATATGTAGGATACAATATTAGGTTACTTAGAACAATTTCAGGTGTGTATATTCAGGTGTTTTGGGATCTTTGATGTGTTTTTCAGTTTCAGGTGGATAATTAAAGAGTTTTTCAATTTCTGGTGTATATGTTCAGGTGTTTTCCAATTTTAGGTAAATACAATAAGTTGTTTTCTAATTTCAAGTGAATATGCTTAGGTGTTTTGAGATATTTGATGGAATTTCTCAGATGGAGTCATTAGGATGTTCTAGTCTCTTGGTTTAATTAATTTCAGTTGGTAGTCCTACTTCATGTTTTAGAGGTCAATAATTCTAACAAATTCTACTAATTAATTTAGTAATATTGTTTCAGATAGTTAAAGATTACAGAATCTCTACATATAGAAAGTAGCTAACTTGGATGCTTAGTCATATAGTATATTCATAAAATGTATATATATATACACCATAAGGGCATCAGGGTTAATGCGAGCGGAAGATGTTTAATAATGATAATGAAAATAATGATAATAATGAAAATAATGGCAATGATAAGAATAACTTGAAACAAAATTAAATACTTGAAAATAAATTTCAATTGATTCAGATGACTATGGAGCTACTTACTTTGGATACAAAGGTTTACTGGGGATAGATAGAGATATCGAAAGTAGTAGGATACATGAATATCACAGGTTGATATCTCAAGTATACTAAAACAATCTTTAGAATCTCTAGTTGACTATGAATATTTGGTTCTGAATTAGCTCCCTTAGGAATGTGATTGAAGAGTCCTTACATAGAAACTGAGTGAAGGACCTGTATCATTGCTCACCGAAAGAGTGAGAATCTTGACTGTTGATTAATAGTGACTTGTCTGAAACTTTTACTGTTGATGACTAGTGACTTGTCCGTTGACTGTTGAATCACATGAATTGACTGTGTCCTTATCCGGCCATGTCGTATGGATCAATGTCGGCATAAGGGTCTTGGGCATCTTGATAATTCTGGTAACTTTGACGGTCGTCTTCTTGACTGTCTTCTTCTGGATAATCTGCCCAACGAAGTGGTTTTGCTGGGCTTGGAACTGGAGTGACTGCTGGAGTAACTGGTACTGAAGAGGAGGATGATTCCTCTTTGTTGACTTCTTCTTCATTGCCTTCTTTTTGGTTGGCGAGGAGAAGTAATTGACTAGCCATTTCTTTGAGTTCGGCTTTTGACTTTCCTTCAATGCTGAGAGAGGAGGAAGATGACTGTGATGTTACTGGTTTGACTTCTTTGGGCTGAATTGCCGGAAATTCTTCATTAACTTGTTGAATGATTCGGTGGTGCTTGAACTTATCCCACCATTTGACTGAAATTGATCTGCTGAGAATACCTGAATTGACTATGTATTGCCATTTCATAATCCATGGCATTTTATATTTTGATACAAATAAAAGTAAATGCGGAAATCTAGCATTTTGTTGACTGGGCTTGTGGCGGACTGAGAAATGCTTGACTGAATCTTGGAGTTCCTTGGGGAGAAGCTCGAATGATGGTCCGAACATGGCCCACCATTTCTGAAACCATAACGGAAGTTGACTTCTGAATTTACTGTCAAAGCAAATGAACCATGAGTGGCTGAATGCTTCGTTCTGATGGAGAAGTATCTTGAACCAAGCCTCCATATAGTCGTAGTAATTGTATACTACTCCTTCTGTGAGAGTCTTGGGCTTGAATGGTTGACTGTCCCATTGTTCTTGGGTGATGACTCGGGGAATGTAAATTGAGTGATAAAGCAACTTGGGTTGGTCACTCTTATCATAAATTGGTTTAATGGTGACTGACTGGGTAGAGAATAGAATATCCCTAAAATATGCAAGTGTTTTACTGGGATGCATCGGGGCATAATGAAAGCCTGGAGGAAAATAGGCTTTTGCTAATTGACTGGGGCTTTTTATATGACTAAGGCAATCTTCAATGTAGAATAGAGGGTGACTGGGAGATTTCGGGAAGTAAGGTGATGACTTCTGGTAATTTGTGGATGGTTGTCCATGGGACTGTGACTGGGTTACTGACTGGAAAGGATCAAATTGGGTAACTAATGCTGACTGGTAATTGGGGCGAATTTGCCCTAATGTTGTGAATCTGTTTGTGACTGCAATAGGTGAAGATTGACTAAAGGGTACCAGACTCTGAGATGGCTGTTCTGGTCTGACTGATTTTTGGGAAGTTGACTCTTGTTTGGCGGATCTAAGGGGGTACCTAGATCCCATCTTGTTTGCCCTGTAAGAATTCTCTGGTTAAGAAATCAGGGATTGAATTTTGACTACCTTTGATATATTCAATTTCAAAATAAAAAATACTAAGTATAGCTTGCCATCGGGCAAAAATCTGTTTTGATGCAATGTTTTGAACATCTTTCTCTAAAACATGTTTTGCGGATTTGCAATCTACTCTGACTAAAAATTTTTGATTAAGTAAATCATCTTGAAATTTGGAGATGCATAATACAATAGATAATATTTCTTTCTTAATAGTACTATAATTATGCTGTGCATGATTCCAAGTTCCTGAATGGAAACGAACAATTTGTTCAGGACCAGAATTGTTGACTTTCTGTTTGAGAATGCCGCCATATCCAAGTTCTGAGGCATCTGTTTCAACAATCTTGAAAGAATTGACTGTAGGAATACCAAGACATGGAAGAGATTTAACATATGTCTTGATTTCTTTGACTATAGAAGTATGAGTATCGGTCCAGGGAGGAGGATTATTCTGGAGTCGATCAAATAATGGCTTGCATTTGACTCGGAGACTTTGATAAAAATCTGCGACATAATTAAGTGATCCTAGGAACCTTTATAACTGGGTTTTGTCTAAGATCTTATCTGGGAATTTTTCTGCAAACTGGATGACTCTGTCAATAGGGACTACGGTTGACTTGTGGATGTGATATCCTAGAAATCTGACTTTAGTCTGAAACAACTTAATTTTGGGTGCTGAAACAACTAAACCGTTAGTTTTGACTGCATGAAAGAATGACTTAAGATGTTTCCAATGTTCTTCAATAGAGTTGGAGAATATAAGAACATCATCAATATAAACAATGGAAAAATGACTGAATGGGTTAAATATTTCATTCATAATGTTCTGGAATTCACTGGGTGCATTCTTAAGACCGAATGGCATAACATTCCATTCGTAATGACCAAATGGAGTGACAAATGCAGTTTTGTATTTGTCTTGCTCATGAAGTTGAATTTGCCAAAATCCACTCTTCATGTCAAACTTACTAAAAATGAGTGCTTGACTAAGTCTGCTAATGAGATCTCTTTTGTTGGGAATGGGGTATCTAATCCATTCTAAGACATTATTAAGGGGCTTATAGTTGATGACTAATCTGGGGGCTCCTCTTTCTATCTCAGCGTTTTTCTGGACATAAAAGGCTGCGCAAGACCAGGGGGATTTACTTTTTCTAATAATGCCTTTACTGACTAATTCTGTAATCTCTTGTTTACAGAATTCCATAAGCTCATGACTCATTTGAATAGGACGTGCTTTGGTAGGGATATGCCTTTCATCAAATTCTTTGATGTAAGGAAGCTTGACTGTGTGGCGCTTTCTGTTCCAGAAAGCATTGGGAAGATCAGAACAGACTTCTGTTCTGAGCTGTTCTTCAAACGAAAGAAGTTTCTGTTTGAAGTGACTATGAAGTAATTGTTCTTCAATTCTTCTGAACTTGATTTCATTCTTGAGATGACTAATGTGTTTGGTTTTACTGGTAAGTAAACTGATTGACTTGGAGATAGAATCTTCCTGTAAAGCATGAATTTCTTTAAGCTCAGGATGACTCAAGAATTTGAATTTGACTTTTTCACCCATAGGATATGTGGTGATTCCATCGTTTTCTGTTGTGAAAGGATACAACAGAGCAATGAAAGGAAGACCTAGGATAACTTGGTCTGTCATGTTTTTGACTAAGACAAATGAAGTTTTAAAACATACTTGACTCTGGCAGATGTGAGCTTTGGAAATTTCATAATTAATTTCCATCCTACTACCGTTGGCTGACTTAAGAGACTCTTTGGTTTTTGAATAAAATTGGGTAGGAATTAATCCTTCCTGGATGCAATTAAGATCTGCACCGGAATCGATTAATGCTCGGATTTCAAGTTTGAAATCATGGATGACTATGGTTATTTTGGAATACCATTTACGAATTTGAATTCGTTCGAGGTACGACAAAACTTGTTCGTAACTATTTTTCTCTTCTTCAGTTGGTGTTTTCTGAGGAAGTCTTAACTTAAATGTTTCTAAATCTTGACTGATCAGGTACTGACCTGTTTTTAATTCTTGATTTTGTTGTTTAAGAATTCTGACTTCTGACTTGAGATGGTTGACTTCAGAATGGAGGTCTTGGAGTGTGGGTAACTTGTCTTTTCTTTTACTGAATTTTTCTAGTGTGGTGCTAAGACAGATTTTGGTTTCTGGAGTCTTAGGCTGACTATCTTCTGACTGAAGCATGACTTTTTTTAACTTCTTTAGATACTCGATCTTGAGTTCTGGGTTTTCTAGTTTACTGATAAGATCAACTAAAAGTTCTTCTTGTTCTTCTTGTTTTGTAAGAACAGTTACTGTTTTGCAGCAAGTGTCTTTACAACCAAAATTGATATCAGAAGAACTAGAACTTGATTTATCAGAGGCTGACTCTGTGTCTAACTCTGGGTTTGACTCTAAGTTATCATCACTAGTTTCTCTGATCTGGAGTA
This sequence comes from Spiraea crenata, assembly GCA_033992175.1. Taxonomy (NCBI): domain Eukaryota; kingdom Viridiplantae; phylum Streptophyta; class Magnoliopsida; order Rosales; family Rosaceae; genus Spiraea; species Spiraea crenata. The sequence goes on along the minus strand of JAVBHV010000055.1, from coordinate 296,510 downwards.
TTTTAAGAAGTTCTTCTTTCTCTTGATCGGAGATTTTTAATTGACTGATGGTTTTCTTGACTCTGCAATCTTTGGCATAATGATCCTTCTTTTGACATTTAAAGCAGGTGATACTACTTTTGTCTTTGGTCTGGTATTTTTGACTTGGTTTAGTATTTTTCTTCCAATGTCGTTTTGTCCTAGGTTTGGAGTAGAAAACATCATTGGCAGGTTTACTTTTCTCGTATCGTTTGTATTTGTGATATCTTTTGTGACTAGGGTATTTTTGACTGGATTTGGTATTTCTGGATGGGGCTATTGGTGGTAGACCGTATTGTTCACAGAAATTACCCATTTCGTATTTGGCTATTTTCCTATCGCTGTTGACTTGTTTACTAATTTTCATATCAATACACATTTTCAGACCTTCTTGCTGAATGGTATTGATGATGTTACCGTATGTGAGACTGTCGTAGGGAATGACATTGTTCTCATTACTGATGACTTGTCTGATTTTGTGTGCGAATAGATTTGGAAGACCATTAATGAACTTTTCTTTCCAGAAAGGCTGATTACTGTCTTCTCTGAGCATGACTCTGGATATAAAGATATCTTTATACCATATGAAATCACTGAGAGTGGGGCATCGGAGGTTACTAAGCTGATCATGGATCCTAGAGGTGATGTTGCTAGGAGTACCTATGAAATGCTCTATGATTGTGAATAGAAGAGTATTGATGGGGTCTGGAATACCTTGTCCGATGGTTTCATCGAAGATTGGTAATCCATCTTCATCTTGTTTGACTGCATGTCGAATGGCTTCTTTGGAATCTGAAGTGAGATGTTTTTCCCACCAAGATAGGAGAATGCCGGTAAAACCGGTGACTAGTACATCAAGGATTTGAATTTGACTGAGATTATGAGTGGTGGAGTAGGTGTTGGCCACCATTGACATATGTTGAAGTTTGTTCAACAATTCTTGTTCTGACAGACCATCTATGTTCCATTCATAAAGCTTGTCTGCAGAAACTGCGAATTGGTTTGAGAACATTCTTTCTTCAAACTGCATATCAGGAGGTGTTGGCCTTGGATACCAGTTTTTGGTGAGACTGGTAGGATTGACTCGAGTTTTGTTTGTGATTCGTTTGACTTCAAGGTTTTTGAATGCGTTTTCAATTTGACTGATGTTATCTGATTCTGGTTCTGAGGAATCAGACTGTTGACTGGTTTGGGATACATTTATCATATTAACTGATGGTCCTGGTTTAGATGGTGTTAGTTTTTCTAACATTTGCTCTATTTTGACTAGTGTAGAATCCTTGGGCTTTAGACTTGGGCCTGGTTTGGATTCGAACTTGACTAATGGACTTTCTTTTTTGGAGGGACTGGGCTGACTGAGAAGTTGGTCAGTGCTTGTTTCAATTTTGTCTAACTGTTTTCCAATAGTGATTAGACACTGGTTGGTGTAATTATTTTGTTCAATGACTTTTTTGACTTCGGAATCCTTATCAGGGATTTTGAATGGGGAAGCAATTATGGATGTTTCTAAGTGTGGAATGACTATTGTTTCAACTGGGGGATGACTGGCAGACGCATGTGATTTATCTGGTTTTGTCCAGCTTTGTTTGGTGACTACATTGATGTTACTGTGTAATTCATCGATGAAATCCAGAAAGAATATTTCTTTTTGGTTTTCAATCATTGTGTTTTTCCACTGACTAAATAGTTCCTTCTTCTCTGCCTCAGAGAATTGTTGACGGAACTGATTTCGTCTTTGGATGTTTACTTCGTGTGTAAAATGCTTATCAAGCATTTTCCAATTGATTTTGAATTCTTTAGTGATTGTAAGAAGTTGGGAGTTAATGGGAGGAGTGACTTCAAAATCTGTAGCTGTGGGTGACTGTTTGTCTGACTCGGAATCGTCATTGTTGGTGTAACAAGGATGAGTGACTTGGGAAGTAGTTTGAACTTCTTTTAACTTGAGTTTTTTAAATTCTTTATCAATATCTTGATCGCGTCGGAGAACTCCTTCGGTGGTTGCAGATTCAGCAAAGGAATGTCTTGGCGGTAAGATACGGTTTGTTTGACTAGGAATAGTTCGAATGCTAATTGGCTTTGGGTCAGAGGAGGAAGAAGACTGACCTCTGAAGTTTATTTTGACTGTACCATCTAGGTATTGTTGGATGTAATCTAGAGATGACTGAGTATTCTGGATATCTGTGGGTTGGTTTTCATTGACTAATAACCAATCGGTTGGGAGGTTAATTTCTGACCATCGGAGTGTTTGGGGAATTCGGATGTTGGCATTTGACTGGTTACTTTGAATGAGAAGTGTTTGGTCTTTGGGACTTTTGTTGACTGCTTGGACATTCAAATTTGTACCAGTACATTTATAGTAGATTCTATAAATGAGTGATAAGGAATGGACTCCGTTGAGGACTTTGTAACCGGCTGTCTTAATGTTTAACGTTAAAGTTTTTAAGACATGGGGATCATTAATGCTTACTGTGAAATCAGGATAACAGTCGAAATGAATCGGACCGTTATACAAACTGGATTCAATAACTCCAAGGATACTATCATTGAAGTCTGTGAATCGGGCATCTCTAAGACACAAGAGGACTGAATTGTTTAGACCTCGTCTAGTTAGGGGTTTGACTGCAACTTGAACACAACCAATGTGAATATAGTTGTATCCTTCTTTTTTATGACTTTTGATAGACTCTTGACTGAATAACTGGCAAGTTTCATGTTCTTTACTAATGGCATAGACTTGTTCTACTGTTTTGACTTGGTGTGAACTCTTGAAAGCATTGAAAGACCATTTCTTTCGGTATATGCTTTCTTTGGGAATTTTGGGTATATTCCAACCCGTGAAATCAATGTTTTCATCTGACTGATATTCAATGTGTTCTTCGTTTACTATGTCTGGTATTTGGCCTAGGTTGGACCTAGAACTGACTGAAGAATTAGATCGAAATAATCGACTCATCTTGACAACTGACAGGAAATCTAAAAATTGACTGACTCACTATTCATCATCGTTTTTCTACCTATGTGTACCTGGTAACCTTAGAAGTCGTCTCCTCACCGCTCATGCCCGCCGCTCATGCCTCACCTGGGACTTATTGTTTGGTCTTTGGCCTTACTGTTTGGACTTTTGGAAGACTCCTAATGCAGAAGATAAACAAAGATAGATAGACAGATAGAAAAACAGCAAATGAATCAACAGATAGATAACCAGCCACTTGGGCGGAATGAGTTGACTGGATCGAAAGAAAACTTTAGAAAGATAACTGGATCTCAACACTTATGGCTCTGATACCATAAGGGGGGGGGGGGGGGGGGGGGGGGGGGGGGATGGGTGTTGATGATGATGAAAATGAAAATAAAAAAAAAAAAAAAAGAGGAGAGGGGAAAAGAGAAGATATATATATATATATATATATATATATATATATATATATATAAATTTTTATAGAGTTTTTTATTTTTTCCCTAAAAGATTTGGGAGGTGTGGAAGGGGGGGGGGGGGGGGGAGATATATAAAGGGAGAAAAAAGGTGAGCTCAGGGTTTAAAAAGCGGGCGGGGGGCGCCTATTCCCTCAAAAAAAAAGGCCCCCCCCCCCACACCTTTTTTTTTTTTTTTTTTTTTTTAACTTTTGGTTTATTGGATCAGTTGAAGAATTGGATATATTAGAATCTTCGGTGAGTTTGGGTGGCTTGGGTTGGATTTGGATTGGATTAAGCATAATCCATTATATAATGAGTCAACCTGACCCAATTCATTTAAATTAATGGGTCAACTCAACCCAATTCATTTATTTAATGGGTTAACTTGACCCAACCCGTTTAACCCATTTGAAAGTTTAACTTATACAATAATTAGGAAAACTGAATTTAAAGGGCATTGAAGTATGAATTCGATACACAAAATGGGCAGACAAGAAACCCAGAAAAGAACCTAGTATGCAAATAATTAAGGGCTTTTCGTATTACAGATAATAGCTCAACAGCTTAAAGCAATCAAATAATAGCTCAATATTCGTGGCTTTTTCCGAATCGATTAATCAAACAACTATGGAATAGTGAATTGAATCCATAAGAACGAAATTACAGATAAAAATAGAACATATAAAAATCCCAATGCGTATTTAATCTTTCAATTTGAAACAAACTATACGAAATTCTTTGTTACCTGTAGCCTTGGGTAAGACTGAGAGTTTCAATCAAAGCTTGATGCACAGGGTGCATTAGAGAGGACGACGGTGGCGACTATAGCTCGGAGGAGAGTGTAAACGACTAGGATGAGGACAAGGAGGTAGATTCTAGAGATTGAGCTTGGAATTGGGCAAGATAATCAAAACCTATTAACTCTTTATATTCCGATTAACTCCTAGGATTTTTGGGCGGCGATTGAGAGCTGACCTTGGTGAAGTCCTCGGGGGCGACGCCGGGGAGGTAGAAGGAGTGATCGTCGTGGACGAGCAGTAGAAAGATGGCGAAAGATTGAGGCGGTGAGAGAGTGATGGGTTTATAGGTTACCCATGGATTGACCCAATCCAACCTTTTTTTTATGGGTTACTAATGGATCAATCTATTTTGACCTATTTTGTTATTGGATCAGTTCAACCTATTAATTAAGAGGGCTGCTATGTACACCCGTCTTTCTTCTTTGGACATCCTGAATTTTTTTTATAACATGTAATTACAATTGTATCCTTATGTGAAATTACATATAAGTACTTAATTTCTTTGTACACTCTATATAAAAGTTATGGACACTCATTTAGGTTTTTAAAAAATAAAATCGGTCATCTTGCATCATACTTTATGTTTCTAAACCCTAAATCTCCTACAATCTCTCATTTTTTATGAAAGACACAATTAAAGAGTATGAATTCGAAGAAGAAAATGTAAGAATTTTCATTGATTGTATCAAAGTTTTTTTTATTCATAATCTCATTTGATTTGGATGGAAAAAAAAAATAAAAAAAAACTGAAGAAATAACAAAATTCAGGAGGAAAAGTATTCTTTTGGCGGAGGAAACTTTCGTCGCTAAAAGTGCCCGGTCAAGCTATATTTTGGGCAGACACTATTCTACGACGAATTGTTAGGGCTTTACCGATGAAATATACTGCCGCTAAAAGGCACTTCTTGCAACGAAATAACCATTTTTGTTGTAGTGTAGAGAGAGTTTAGCAAACCCTAATTTTGGGTGTCCAAAGAAAAATTTAAAGGTGCTCAAGAAAATTTGTTCAATACACAAAATAAAGGGTATAAGTGGAAAATTTGAATCAAATTTGGGTGTTCAAAGTAGTTTAAAAAAAAAGATGGCTGTACAAAGAAACTAGGTGTCCAAAAAGTAGAAAAACCGAGTGACATAGTAGCCCCCTTAATTAATGCGTGGGTTTGGGTCAGGTTAATGGATTGGGTCATAATTGCTAGCCCACAGTGGACCTTCCTCCGAATGCACGTGTTAGTTTTGGCTTCTCGGTATTTATTCTTTGTATTTTCCTTGTCTCTAGAGAAATAATACAGGAGAGGGACAATTACATTTTCCGGAGAAAGAAGAGATGGAGCAACAACTAGATTGGGGAAACAAATAGATATTGCACGATAAAAAGTATCTTTTGTTAGTTTGTATTAGCAAATGTCTTTCAATCTAATTATTTTTTTGGGGAATTATCTAAAATAGGCTTAGTGGCCAAATTATATTCCAAAATATTTGGGCAGCAATTTTTATTCTGAAAATAGACACAACTATTACCTAATTGCACTACAAGCCCCTTATATATAAAGGTTGCTCGGACTATGAACATATTATGAGCAACTACGAACGCATTATGTGCATAATATAAGAGACTATATCACGTTCAAAGTTTGCAACTTTTCTCCTGCTCCGCTAAGATCACCCAGCAAGAGGCTGATTTCAATCAAATCCGCGTGATGAATTTGCTAACCCTAGTGAATTACATTCAGAGCATCAATTCCAAAGAAGCTCAATTAGGGATTTCATGGGGCGCTTCATGGCATGCCAAGTGCAAATACTCTGCTTAAGTCTTTGTCGGAGGCATTTCTTTCGAACTCACTGAAGGTGATCTCCTCGCCGTCTTCGCACAGTAAGCCCCAAATTCTCATTCAATTCGATTCAAATTTTCAAAATCCCTCTTCAATTTGATTCAATTTGGTATAATTTGATACAAAGTTTCAATCTTTTTTATGTTTCAAATATGGGAGATTTTGGGGACATTCTTTGATATTTCAATTTCAATCTTTTTGATGTTTCAATTTGATCTTTTTGCTGTGGACAATTTGAATGGAGCTCAGATTTTGGGGGGAACAATTAGGGTTGATCATGCGTCCAAGTACAAGAAGAAGGAAAAGCAGAGGAAGCAGGAGGAGCGCAGCGTGTGCCGTGCTTTTCTGAAATGGACTATAACCTCAGTACGGTGGACTACGACCAGTCTACAATTAAACTACGACCACACTACAGTTGGACTATGACACACTACAATGGACTATGATCAGCAGGGATTTAATTGCAAATTGTGAATAGTAATTTACCTAGTGTAGAACTGACCGCTGCCCGCTTCCTATTTTGGAATAGAAATTGGTCATTGAGCCTATTTTAGATAAGAAACAATTACATTTTGATACTACTTGAAGAGCAAAATACCCAAAAACACTACTACACTTTAAACATTCCAATATAGTACTATTTTAACACATGTTGATTTTTAATTGGCTTGTACACGTTTAATAGTAATTTTACCCACACGCGCTTTAATTTTTAGCCCCTTATATCTTCTTCGCATCGCCTCGCCCGAAACCATCTTCATCGTCTCTTTTTTTGCCCGAGGCCATCTTTATTCAATCCAAGTCAAGTTTCTCATCTAGGTTTTGAAAGAGCAGCTTCATATTTGAAGGAACTCTTCCTTCAAATTGAAGGAATACCTGCAAATTTGAATGAAAAACTCCTTCAACTCTGTTTGAATTTTTGAAGGAACTGCTCCTTCAAATGGAAGGAACTGCTTCCAATTTGAAGAAACGGGTTCATATTTGAAGGAGTATCAGTTCCTTCAAATTGAAGAAATAGCTTCATGTTATGAAGGAGTTGTTTCTTCAAATTAAAGGAACACCTACAAATTTGAAGGAACACCTCCTTCAAATTGAAGTGTTACGACCCCGTTTCGGAATTTTGGGTGAAATGACCAAAATGTCCCTAGGAGCCTGACGTTGACTTTTGGACCGTCGGGAATTACTTATCCAATATTGGACTCTAAGCGAAGAGCTCGACAATACGAACACATCCGCGCAGACGGAACTGAATTCTGACTTGTAACGAAGCCGAAACGAACGAAAACGATGATTAGTTGGAGTTGTGGAAACCTGCCACGTGGCAAGAATTTTAGTGGCGGAAGGGGGAGATTTTTTTGGAAGTCGGTGGGGGTTATTTTCTTAACCCGAGAGGTGCCCAGGTTTCCCAAAAGGGAAACCCGTCACCGTTCAAGCCTTCACCACTGGCTTCCATTTTTCGGTGACGGATCGGAGGTCTCGCCGACGGCGATAGCCTCCTCTAGACGCCGCGAGTCAGAGAAGCCTAGTAGCGGCTCCAAAACCGGCGTGGGACGCCGCTGACGGAGACAAAGCCTCAAACCCGACCGTCGATTTCTCACTGCCGATCTCACAGCTCCAGCCACCAATCGACAAGCCACCACCTGCGCGGTCTTCAGCTCGTTGTGGCGATCAAGGTTAATGACGAAGAGTTGACGGAAGCTGAACCTTCCGGCGTGTTTTCCGATCGGTACAAGCCATGGTAAGTCCCGAAAACTATCTCAATGAGTTGCTTGAATTGCATAGATAGATTAAGACATAAAAATCGTCGAATTTGGTTGAGAAATGAGGATTTTGAAGATTTGGGAAATCGGCTGGAAAAGTGTCGCCGGCGGTGATGCTGACATTAGCACCAGTGTGCCACGTCAGCACCACTCCAGCGACACGTCAGTGCCACGTGGGTACTGCATCAATGAAGCATCAGCGCCCAGTCATCGACATGTCAGCGCCACGTCAGTGCCGGTGCTAACGTCAGCCAGTGTTGACCAAGGTCAAGCGACCACTTTTCCAACTAGAAATGTCGTTCCGGATCCAATGGCGAGCTCCGTTTCGTCATCCGAGATACGGTTCCCCTTCTTCCAATTCTAAACCTAAAAACGAGATTCACTATAAACAAACCCAAATTGGTGTGATGCCAAATCAAGTTGTAAATAAAGATGTATTTCTTTTCTTGATACAAAAAAGGACAAACTACATTTTACTCCCACAAAATTTGGGAGTCACATATCAAAATACACCACAAGTTTTCAATTTGATTAAATTACCCTAGTAGTTTCTCATTGTATCAATTTTAACTATATAACCGAGAAGCCGTCCGACAATGTTGGAGATCTAAACAAGCCATTTCGTTTCAAAGGAGCTCATTTCAAGAGATGGAAAGGGAAAGTTCTTTTCTATCTCAATCTTCTCAAGGTGGCCTACGTTCTCACCGACAAAAATCCAAAGAAGGAGAGTACCGAGAACATGAACGAGGATGAGCTCTACGATTATGACGAAAAAGTCGAAAAATATGAAAAAGATGAGTACAAGTGCCGCTATTATCTTTTGAATTGTCTTGCTGATCATTTTTATGATTATTATGATACCACTTACTCTTCTGCGAAAAAGATTTGGAAGGCTTTGCAGAGTAAGTATGATACCGAGGAGGCAGGTGCAAAGAAATATGCCGCAAGCCGTTTCTTCCGCTTTCAAATGGTGGATGGGAAATCAGTTGTGGAGCAAGTCCAAGATTTCCAAATGATTGTTGCGGAGGTCACGTCCGAGGGAGTCAAGATTGGTGACAATCTCGTCGTGGCTGGAATCATTGACAAACTGCCGCCTTCTTGGAGAGAGTTCCAAAAAACCATGCGTCACAAGCAAAAGGAGATTTCCTTGGAGACTTTGATCACACGCATCCGCGTGGAGGAAGAAGCAAGAGGACAAGACGTTCTTATGCAAGAAAACAATGGTAACTCCACCAAGGTAAATTTAGTATCGACAAATAACAACTTGCCCAAAAATCATAATAATCCGAAAAAATGGTTATTTTCAGCCTAAGAAGAAAAATATGAAAAAGTTTGGAAAACCTCACCATCAAAATAAAGGAAGCCCAAGCCAAGAGAATAAGAACCAATCTCATCCTTCAGTATGTTATGTGTGTGGCAAGAGTGGGCATATTGCTCGATTTTGCCGTTACCGGAAACGTGAGCCTATTCCTCAAGCTCATGTTACCGAAGAACCATTTGTTGCGATGATTTCAGATGTGAACATGGTTTCAAGTGTGGAAGGATGGTGGGCCGATTCTGGTGCCAATAGACATGTCTGCTTTGACAAGGGTTGGTTCAAGAAATACACTCCTTATAAGGAGCCGACAACAATCATGCTTGGTGACTCATCAACTACTCATGTGCTTGGAAGTGGTGAGGTGGAACTCAAATTTACTTCAGGAAGGACATTAACTTTGAAAGATGTGCTGCATACTCCTTCCGTGAGGAAAAATTTGATGTCGAGTTTTCTTCTTAATAAGGCTGGTTTCAAACAGACCATGGAGTCCGATCAATATGTGATAACCAAAAAGGGTGTATTTGTGGGCAAGGGTTATGCTTGTGATGGCATGTTTAAGTTGAATGTTGAGAATAATAAAGCTACTACTTCTGTTTATATGCTTTCTTCTTTGAATTTTTGGCATGCACGTTTGTGTCACATAAATAGTAAATATGTGGGAATCATGAGTAGTTTGAAATTAATTCCAACGGTAAAAAAGGATTTTGAAAAATGTGAGACTTGTAGTAAAGCTAAGATCACTAAGAAACCACATAAAAGTGTTGAAAGAAATTCTGAACTGTTGGAATTAATTCATACTGATATTTGTGAACTTGAAGGTAAATTGACTAGAGGAGGAAATAGATACTTTATCACTTTTATTGATGATTGTTCCAAATATGCTTTTGTTTATTTGATGAAGAATAAAAGTGATGCATTTGAAAAATTTAAGGAGTTCCTCCTTGAAGTCGAAAATCAATTGGGTAGGAAAATTAAAAGGCTCCGAAGTGATAGAGGGAGAGAATATGAGTCTTTTGAGTTTAACTCCTATGTTCAATCATTAGGAATTGTACATGAAACTACACCACCATATTCTCCTGCATCAAATGGCGTAGCAGAAAGGAAAAATAGAACATTGATTGATTTGACTAATGCCATGTTGATTGATTCAGGTGCTCCTTCTAATCTTTGGGGTGAAGCTGTTTTAACTGCTTGCTATGTGTTGAACAGGGTGCCACACAAGAAAACAAAGCTCACACCTTTTGAGGTGTGGAGAGGCCATAAACCAAATTTGAGTTATTTTCGTGTTTGGGGCTGTTTAGCTTTTGTGAGGCTAACTGACCCAAAAAGGCCTAAATTGGGTGTTAAAGCTACTACTTGTGTTTTTCTTGGTTATGCTCTACATAGTACAGCCTATAGATTTCTTGATATTGAAAATAATGTTATTATTGAATCAGGTGATGCTATTTTTCATGAAGAAAAATTTCCTTATAAATCTAGAAATAGTGGGGGACAACCTCATGATCTTTCTCAACCTAGTTCTTCTACTCCTACTTCACAAGTTGAAGAAAATGTTGAGATTGAGCCGAGAAGGAGTAAAAGGGCTAGAGTTGAAAAAGATTTTGGCCCAGATTATGTTGTTTATAATATTGAGGAAAATCCAGCTTCTTTGCAGGAGGCACTATCTTCACCTGATGGAATTTTTTGGAAGGAGGCTGTCAACGACGAAATGGAGTCACTAACTTCTAACAAGTCTTGGAAGTTAGTGGATTTACCTCCTGGTTGTAAGACAATAGGGTGTAAATGGGTCCTAAGAAAGAAGCTCAAGCCAGATGGAAGCATTGACAAGTTTAAAGCCAGACTTGTGGCAAAGGGTTTTAAACAAAAAGCTGATCTTGACTTCTTTGATACTTTTTCTCCTGTTACTAGAATTACATCCATTAGATTATTGATTGCAGTTGCTTCTATTCATAATCTAATTATTCATCAAATGGATGTGAAAACAGTTTTTCTAAATGGAGATCTAGATGAAGAGATTTATATGGACCAGCCTGAAGGTTTTGTAGAGCCTGGCCAAGAGAATAAAGTCTGTAAGTTAACTAAGTCTCTTTATGGCTTAAAGCAGGCACCTAAACAGTGGCATGATAAATTTGATTCCTGCATGATAAAAAATGGGTATAAATCCAATGAGTGTGACAAGTGCATATATTATAAATCTTGGAATAATTCACATGTTATTATTAGCCTTTATGTTGATGATCTATTGATATTTGGCTCAAATTTAAGTGTTGTGAATGTAACAAAAAATATGTTTAAGAGCCATTTTGACATGAAAGATCTTGGTGAGGCTAATGTAATTTTGGGCATGAAAATTACAACATGTGATGGCATTTTTCTTGATCAGTCGCATTATATTAAGAAAATTTTGAGAAAATTTAATTTCGTTGACGGGAAGCATGTTACTACTCCTTTTGATTCTAGTGTTCAATTATTCCCTGTGGATAATGAAAGTGATGTGATTAATCAAAAGGAATATGCTAGCATAATTGGTAGTTTGAGATATGCGGCTGATTGCACTAGACCTGACATTGCTTATGCAGTTGGAGTACTTAGCAGGTTTACCAGTAAGCCAGGTAAAGAGCATTGGCTAACCATAGAGAGAGTAATGAAATACTTACTTGGCACTAAAAACTATGATCTTTTTTATAAAAAATATCCTGCTGTACTTGAAGGCTTTAGTGATGCCAACTGGAACACTATGTCAAATGATTCTCTTTGTACTACAGGTTATATTTTTACACTGGGTGGTTGTGCTATTTGTTGGAAATCGAAGAAACAAACCATTATTGCTAAATCACCCATGGAGGCTGAGCTAATTGCATTGTGTTCAGCTAGTGAAGAAGCAAATTGGTTGAGAGATCTAATGCATGAAATCCCACTTTGGGAGAAGCCAATACCACCTATTTTGGTTAATTGTGATAACACTGCCGTTATTGATATAGTGAAGAACCAATACTATAACGGCAAATCCAGACCTATAAGAAGAAAACACAGTGTTGTGAGATCTTATTTGAGCAATGGTACCATTACTACGACTTATGTAAGATCTGGTGATAATCTTGCAGATCCACTAACCAAGGCCTTGGCGAGAGATAAGGTCTGGAATACATCGAGGGGGATGGGATTAAAGCCCATACAATCATGAGCCATGTATGAGGATACCCAACCTGGTGATTAGAGATCCTAAGAACCGGGTTCAATGGGAAGAACGAATCATATGATGGTCGTTAGAGATGCACTAATATTTGCTCATCCCTATGGTGTAAAGTGCATTCCTGTAACGTTTTTGGAGGTTGAGTTTTATTCAAAACTCTTAATAAAATCTGTAGCTCGTTTTGAGTGGGATGTTAAAGTTGCAGGAACATCCTTGACGGATTTTACCTATGTGAGTGTGAGAGTGAGGCCGCTCTCTATGAGAATTGGGCTTGTTCCCAAATACACTCATGAAAACCGGGATCAGCACAAGGCCGTAACGTGCTGGCTAATAAAGCTCATATTAACACCTGAATTATTATGTGTGAGCAGTAATTCCTATTTTCCCTTAAGCAGTTGTAGTTCAAGTCTGAGACAACTATCAACTCAGGAGTAGGAACTATTGTTTCACTAATGGAGGTTCAATGCAGAGTCACACCTTCATGATGCATAGTAGTTCATCTTTGGCCGATACTACATTTTTATTTTTTCCATTAATATTAAAAATGAGTGGGGGAAATGTTGGTTCATTTTTAATATTAATTGAATTTTTATTACCATTTAGTGAAAATTAATTGGGTGCCTTAGTGGTCATTTACTTAGAGTCTTCTAGCCCTTTCATTTCCTTGTGCCGTTTGCCTTCTTGAAACCTCCTTTTGATTAAGAGTAATTTGGCTTCATGGCCATTACTACCTTAGTAACTCATGGGTGATCTTGGTGGCCTATATATAGAGGTTTCCTTCATCATTTTTGAATAATCTCATTCACCTATATCCCTCTACAACCATCTATTGTCTCTTGTGTTTTAATATTGGCCAAAGAAAGGTGTTCTTGTGGTGGAGCTTTGGACTCATTCCCTTGTGCAGAAAGGTGTGAGTCATACAACGATACAGTTGGGCTGTTGTATCCTGGAGGGGACAAGTCAAGAGATATACTGCTGCATCGGTGGGCTTGAATCTCCTTAAAGAGAGCGAGATATCCGCGCCTCAGCCTAGTTGTCTACGTGCTTCTTGGAAGAAGAAATTATTTGTATTTGTAATTTCTTTGTAATCAATTCCCCAACATTTTTTTTATTTTTATTTTTTTTTTTTTTATTTTTTTTTTTTTTTTTTTTTTTTTTTTTTTTTTTTTTTTTTTTTTTTTTCTCTTCTCCCCCCCGCCCCCCACCCCCCACCAACCATTGGGCTTGGTGGGGGCTCCCGCGGGGTTGCCCGGTTTTCCCCCCCCACCCTCCAAGAGTTTGCGCGCCCCCCCCCCCCCCATGCCCCGCCGCCCTCCCCTTAGGAAAGAGCTTCAGGACCACTTCGTGTACTTGGAGTAGAACCTCATGAAGAAATCTGAGGCGATCAAGGCAAAATCCAAACCGTAGAGCATGAGACCAAGGAGACCTTGGACGAGCTCAAGCAGCGTGAGGTCTCAATGATGGAGAGCGTTGAGATCATCGTCTCGAAGGTTGAGAAGACGATGGAGGCGGCGATGTAGGCACTGCTGACTAGTAGGGCAAGGGATTGCAGACAAATCTGAAGCTTGAGGATGGATTCTAGAGAGTTCTAGAGGTTCATGACGTCAAAGAAGGAATTGGAATGGAGGTCGTCGGAGAGGATCGATTTGGGCTGGGCCTGGAGCTGGAATCGTTGATTCTGGCGATGGCGGATCCCAAAGATTTAATTCTCTAATTTTTTTTCTTTAAAATTTAATTTTTAAATTTAAATGAACTTGAATATTCAGCTTGATCAAAATTTAACAGATGGCAAATGTGTGCTGGACCTAAGGTGACACATCATCAACAAAAAAGATTTTTTTTATCAAATACTTTAATTTGATATAATATTAAAAACTAGTTGAGTGTTTAGATTAAATTGAAAACTTATGGTGTATTTTATGTTGAATTCCAAATCTTATGGCGTAAAATGTAATTTGCTCTAAAAAATAATAATGAACCTGAAAATGTGATAATAGTTCTTAGGAAATTTCAAAATTAAATTAATATTTTTTGTAAAATTAAAAGTTAATCCCAACACCTCATCATTTAATTTCCACATCCGATTTTTCAATTTTCGGTGATTTCGTTATTTTCTTTCTTCCTATGCTACCGCTTCCAACATTTCTCTTGTATTAAGGTTGTAAACTCGAACTTCACCATCAACCGTTTTCCAACATGAGAAGGTTGTGGGATATCATATTTAGCATCTAGGGTCTTTCCTTCACAGCCGCCGGCCCCTTGCTTTGGCTTGGGGTCGGCCGACCTTTTAGATCTCATTCCCCGCCACTCCTCTCTCGTTGTGAGAGCCCAATTCTTCCTCTCCTTTGTGAGAGCCCCTCTCCCCACCGTGGGAGTTTTGTCCTCTCTTCCATGAGAGCCTCGCCATTGTTCCCGACCTTACGTTTGGGTTGTTTATTTTCCTGGAGTTCCCGACCTTGTGTTTTGGATGTTTGTTTTCCTTGATTTCTATGTTTTTTTGTTTTTGTTATGTTAGGGGTTTGGTTGGGATGTTGAGAGGCTCTCATCAGCTTCGTTTCACACTACAACAAAAGATGTCATTAGCAACGAAGTTTTTCCAAGGGACCGTTAATTTGGTTGGAAATAGTCTTTTTTGCGACAAAAAAAAATTGCCCGTCGCAACATTGTCCAGGGGTAATTTCCTATTTCCGACAAAGAAGACAGCCCTCGCAAAAGGACTATAAGGCCGTCGGAAATAGTTTTTATTTGGCGGGAACATTTGGCGCCGAATGTATTATCGACCAACTAGATTGCCGTCGGAAATAGTATTATTATTTGCGAGGGTCTGCTTCCATGGTTGGAAATAAGTATATATTAGCAAGGAGATATTGGTCCTCTCGGTAATACGTTTTTATTTCCAAGGAAGTAACCAGCTGTCGCAAATAATCTATTAGCCGTTGGTAATAATGTTTTCAAGAAAACACCACTTGGGAGCCATCTTGTCTAATGAACACCACTTTCACTTCCCTTTCACCTTTTATTTGTTCGTGTTGTAAGTGCTTATATAGCATCACTTATTTTAAGTATACAGAGACAATATTATTTCATTAGGAAAGACTAGTTGATTGAGAAAAATTGATGTGAATTGCATCATGCCAAACGGGGAGGCAAAATTATTATTTGCTCGCACGTAGTAGTAGATGCTAGTAGTTTAGAGTCATATAGCACAAAATAGGTTGGAAGTGTCGTGTTATTGTACCCTTTTCCATCAAAAGAGATTAAAGACAAGATCTACTAGTCTTATTTTATGGAAATAATTGATATGGTAAACATTAAAGGCAAGGGGGAGAATCCCAAAATTTTGATACTTCCTCCATATTCCTCCCGCGCGCATGAGGAGAATCCCAAAATTAAGTGCCGCTTTTGGTAGGAGAAGTAAACTCTCCATATATATATATTCAACCTCATTAGACTCTTACCCTAAGCCGCCAAAGAAAGCAATGCAATTCGGTGTTTGGACGAACAAGAACAGAGGTGAATTCTTTGAAACTTTTCACATTTCGTTTTATGTATCAATGGAACTTGTTTTTACTAATTGAATTTTACTCTCATGTAATATAGATGGTGATGCTCCATCTGAATTTCATACTTATTCCTAATTCTGCTAAAAGAGAACTTGTTTGAGGGTGGCATAAATTTATAAAATGTAAGATCACTGAATGGATTCATGGGATGGCTTCCGACCAACATAGTTTTTGGCTGGTTTCATTAAGCTTTTTTTGGATTTGTTTGAGGTGCGTCATATGACTATTTGGGCCTCCTCATCATGTTTTGTACTTTATTTATGCATACTTTTATTTAATTCATTGCTAGTTCTCAAAGTTCATTTTGATGTGTTTGTGTTTCTAATATAGATAGTAGCCAATATAAGAAAGAGAAAGATCCAATGCTAATCAACAGGACAATATAGCTAGCTGCTCAAATGCTAATATGCAAGACCTTGAAGATGGGGATGATCTTGAAGATGAGGAGTGATGCTCGTTGGTTCTGCAATGTTTTCTTTAAGAAGTTTTATTTTAGAATATCATTAATTGATCATTTATGTTTTGGTTATTTATGGATAATTTTTTTTGGATTCATATTTATGGATAATTTAATTTGGTCATTTAAGTTTCCTTTTGTTGATATAAATCATATAATGAAGATTGGATACTTATTCATAACAAATAATTAAATATAAATATTTTTTAAAAAAGAAAAATGACAATATTTGCGACCGAATTTCCTCTCGGTACTACAACCAATTCTCATCGCAAATGGATCAACCATTCTCAATGCCATTTCTGATGACAATCTATTCCTACCATTAGTTTGTTGGAAATATGAAATCAATCTATTTGCTAGGAACTTGGCGACGGAGAAGTGCGGTAGGAAATATTTATCTTTGACGGCAAAGGTCGTCGGAAATGTTTTCCAATTGGTATTTCCAACAAACAATTATATATTTGCCACTAAGGTCCTTCGTCGTTAAATGTACTATCAACGACATCTCTGCGTCGCAAATAAGCTCCCATGGTCGCAAAAAAACAATTCCAACCAGAATAATCCGTCGCAATAATTATTTATTTCCGACCAAAAAAATGTACTAGTGACAAAATGCTTAGTCGAAAAAAATTTTGCCTTGACGTTTGAGAAATTCGTTTTGCAACGAAAAATGAGCAATGGCGACAGTAAACTGCCGTTGGTAATATAGATATTAGCCACGGCTGGTCGCTGATAAACTATTTACTAAGGAAGCATTAGCGACGGCTTATTTTCGTCGCAAAAAGTTATTACCAACGGGAATTGGGATTTATCGACCAATTTTGTCCCTCGCTAATGTGCTTCTTTTTTGTAGTGTCACCACGTCCTATGCTTTGCCTGTCGCCCTCATCGATCTAATGTGGGTCCGGTTTGTTGTGATGGATGCGTTCTTCGTTGGATTCATTATCAGTTGCTTTATGGTCGCCGTCATCCGTCGTCCTTGTTGATCATGTCATCGACGTAGACTCCCATTTCCTTGTGAACCATATCATGAAACGTTGCAATCATGGCTCGCTGGTGCGTAGTTCCATCATTCTTTAGACCATTCAACACTTGCAGGCCCCCTAAAAATGATGTCTCAGCGCTCCATACGCTTTCCCAAGCCCATGATGCTCTGTACCACTTAAGTTGCTCTAGCCAAGTCACAATCAGGAAAACAATGAGCCTTCTTTCTAAACGTTTATTAATGATTCTCCAACACTACGGAAAAATTTTAATCTTCCCAATCTCTTCAAATCTCGGAAGCCCATTCCACCCTTTAATTTAGGGCCACACAAGGACGCCCAAGTTTTCAGTGCATCTTAGATCCTCTGAGTTTAGATCTTTCCACAAGGACCAGAAGGAAGGAGGAAATTTAAAACAAGTCATCGGCATGTAGGTACATAAGAAGCCACTGATTTGATGAGGAGCCCCTCTTCCAGCCATGGAAAGTAGCCCCTGTTTCCATCCCTCTCCTTAATGGTCTCCTAGATGATCAGGACCATCACTTTAGGACACGTGCTGGCTTTTTTAGTTTATGATTTACTTTAATTTTAATTTAAAGATGTTACATGTAGTTAAGGAGGTCGGAGATGGGAATGGATCCTCTATTGATCCATTCCCTATTGATCCCGTGTTGATCCACCAAAACGCCACCATTTTTGGTACTTAATCAATGATCGGAACAATTTAGTTTATACCTAATCTATTAAAGATCATCTCCACAAAAAATGAATCAATTCCGAAATCGTTTGATCACCTAATTGTGTGAAACATATACCAAATATATGGACGGCTAGTATAGTCACGCAATTGGACCGTTCATATTTTTTGTATATGTTTCACACAATTAGGTGATCAAACGATATCGGAATTGATTCATTTTTTGTATAGATGATCTTTACTAGATTAGGTATCATTGATTAAGTACCAAAAATGGTGGTGTTTTGGTGGATCAACACAGGATCAATAGGGAATGGATCAACAGAGGATCCATTCCCGTCGGAGATGGAGGAGAAATAAAGAAAAAAAATTATACTCTATATGAAAAGAGGTATGAGTAGTTTGCAGTTGTGGGAAAAGATAGTGGGGGCGAAAGGAAGTCGTCGTCACCCGAAGATGGACAAGATGAGGGTTGCGGCTATTGGGGGGTTGGGTAGGTGGTGCTCTGTTCCTAATTGTGTATTTTTAATTTATATTTTAGGTGGTGTTATTGGCACCACAACAAAGCGTTGTGCACTTTACATATGCATAAAAAATAAAGAAGAAGTGAAGTGCATAATGACCTTATTGGAGTGGAAAAACTATTTTTCTATATTTTAATTCTGATAAAAGGGTGTAAATTAAACGTCAAGTGCATTCACTAATTTATGAGTAAATAAATATTCTCTTTTTAACTAAAAGCTTATTTCATTAAATATTGAGTGGTTGAATTCATTGCATATCACATGGTTTGACATATGGTTTAAAATATGGTTTAAAATTATAATGGTCATCGTAGCACTACCCATGTGTATAGGATAAATGGTGCTATCTGGATATCCTATTTACACTCGCTTAATATATCCATCGATTGATGTGGCATTTCCATTTCAATCAATTGCAGAAGAAAAAAAACTTATGTGGACATATGTTAAATAACGGCCCAACATGTGTATATCTGTTTATACTAGCATCTTCCGCATGTGCCAATATGTTTTTTGATTTTATAGATATATAAAATTGAATTGTAAAGTAATAAAATTATTAAAATGTTTGTACTTAAGTGGTGGCTTAACTTTGACTCATTAAGAGTATTTTTAAAAAATATTTGTTTCACCACATATTGGGTACACATAAGCATATATGTGTATCCAAGTATTTGCTTAAATATAATTGAGTTAGCGTTAATATTAATACTATAGGAGGAGGGGAACTGCTCACCCTCTTCTCTAACACGGCTGACCACCCATGATGGACCGTAAAGTACAATGAATTTGAACATAAAGTCATCTTTAGTAATGAAATTTATAGGTAGTTTAAACACTGTTAACTTTTTTTTCTTTGAAAAAAATCATCTTTAGCAATATTATGGTTAAAAGGCCACCAAGAGGGCTAAAAATTTTGGGAAATGGCTACCTTTAGCCCTTTAATTAACAAACTCTTTAGTCTTCATTGAGCGCCCATTTTGTGGTGCCCACATTAAATTTGTCATACTCACAAGCAGGCTCCACTCAACCATTAAAATTAACAAATTGAAAGGTAATCTAAATATTTAAAAAATATTTTTTAAATAGTTAACTTTAGTTTATAATCCTTTATATTTTTTTATTGCTAAAAATAACCAAGGAAACTGTATGTTCATATAAGCTAAGAAACCAGCGGGTCGCTCTATAAATACAATTTCTGGTAAGATTCAAGGTTTCACGTTACGGCTTAATTTGTTCCGATTGGTCTAGACTATTGGGTTTGGACCCGTCTTTGGACCGTTTGCTCTTTTGCATCGTATAGGGGTAGATGCAAAGTGTCAGGTGCTGCGTCCCTACTTGTTAGGCTATCTTTAGCAGTGGACTTTAGAGGTAGTTTAAACACTATTAGCCCATTTTTGTTGTTAAAAACCATCTTTAGCAATGCGAGGGCTAAAGGGCTAAATGGCTATTAAGTGGGCTAAAGGGCCAAAGGGGTGGCTACCCGTAGCCCTTTAGGTAGCCCCTTTTGCGGAGCCCACCCAAAACTGCTACAGCCCAAACGCCCAGTTTTTGTTGCTCAAATCAAAAAACATTCTTCACAAAAATTGTTCATTGCCTCGATTCCTAAAACATATCCGAAATTCAGAGTCATCGGAGCTTATAAGAATTAACGGCGTATATAAATCCAAACTTTGTTCAAAATGCTTAAACTTGTTCAAAATGGTTCTTTGTTCAAAAATGGTTCTTAGTAAATGATAATTGTTACTCACCACACCAAATACGAACCACATAATACATTAAAATTAATAAAATATTTAAAAAATAGGAAATTTAGCCTTTCCTTACTAAAGATGGTAAAATTTAAGGCTACCCTAAATTATAAAAATAAATTATTTTGGGGGCTAAATTTTAGCCCAAGAGACATTTAGACCCCCTATTGCTAGAGATGGCCTTAGCGTTCTGGGGTCTGGACCACGTCTTTCTGTCGTGGAATATTAAAACAAAGATATAAATAGGCACGTCATTGACAACTAATGTATATAACCAAAGGAGCTGTTAATTCCACCCACCAATTTTCTTTTCCCACCCACTCATTAATATTTAAATAAAAATTATTTATATTTTTATGTTGAAATTACAAAAATATCCATGATTATCTCCCTCTTCAACTGCTCCATATGTGTCCGTATGTGTAGTTTAGGCCTAATTTCATCAACTGCTAATCTTGGAGACAAAGACGAAGATATTTCTATCAACAAATGAATTAGACAGTTCAAGAATTGAGTCTTCTATGTTCCCAAAAAAAAGAGAAAAACGAATTGAGTCTTCTAACTTAAAACTTGCAGAGTATCTTGGAGACGGACCCAGAAGCTTGGGCAAGTTGTGAAGAACACCAGGTCATCTGCACTGTCGCCTGGAATTTATAGGAGAAGGTGCTGTTTGGACACGCAAATTAAGAAGGTGGGTTTCATGTGGCTTGGTTTGTCAAAGTTGTGGTTGGGGGTGGGGGCTTAAAAAAGAAAAGATTGAGGCGGAAGATTGGATTTGAAGAGGTGAACTGGGGTGAGGCAGCGGCGACTTTGGTGTTGGGTGGCTGGGGGGTTTTTTTCTTCACTGTGTGAAGACAATTTTGTGGTGTTTTCTGTGCCCTACTTACAGCAATTGAATCGAAAAGGATGAAGAGATGGATATTTTTGTAATTTTCTACCTAAAATGTAAATATTTTTTATTTAGTTATCAATGGGTGGGTGGAAAAAGAGGATTGGAGGGTGGAACTAATAGCTCCCTAACCAAATAATTGTAAACAATAATAATTGAATTCTGGACCCTATTCTAAAGACAAAGGACTGATTGATGTAAACAAAAGTAATGACTTCGTACTTCAGTATGTGACCTTTTTCTTATCTTCTTGTATATATGTCCTCATTTACTTTGACATTTTGGCCTCGATTCACTTGTAATGAATCCCAACAAAATGCTATCCGGTTATCTGTAAATAGTAAAACCTTAAATTTACCCCTAATCATTGATTCCTCGATATCGCTAGAGGCTCTGCATTATATGTGCTGGACCCCTTGAAAATTATGTATCGATCCTTCGCATGCATGAAAGCTGCATTAACTGATGCATAAATCTCAATTATTTTGATTTGTTTTGATGTACGTACCAAATAAATGAGATATATGACAGTCTCCTAAAAAGATTTGTCTACTTTAAGTGCATGAGTAGCATGCCAATCAAACATCGCTACATATAAATAGCCATATGATGATATTTAATTGGTTGTGGCTTATATACTTAGTGTGTTTAGTTCATGAAAAATGATATTACTAGAATAAAATAAAGAGTGGCATTGGAAAAATGAAACTCGTTTATGTTATTTGGTTGTGATGGATGAGAATGGGATAATGAATGTGAATTTGTATTGGAATTAGAAATAAAATTTATTCATTTTACCATTATACCTAAACGTTTACTTCAAATGGAATACTTTTGAGGGTAAAATAGTAAAATAACAATAATTATGTGAGAATGAGAATCACAAATCCACGAGGATGTGGGATTGCTATACCCCTTTTTTCTCATTCCCACCTCCAAATATCGGAATCGGACTATCTCTTTTTTCTCATTCCCACCTCCAAAACTACCCATCAAAAAGCAGCTAGTCTTTCTTTAGGTGTCGACGTCATAATTCATGACGATCGATCGATCGAGCATGACACCATCACTTAGTGCGTCATGAGTCAAGCGGTTCTCCAATTATTTGCTACTTTTCTGGCCTGTTGGAAACGTGGTTATTATTATGATGCTCAAAGCCTTATCGATAAGGAATATTACGTTCACATTTTGATAGCTTCCGACCTACAGTATTTTGGTGCATTATTAATATGAGGCAAATTAAAAATATATTATTTTGGGTTCATGCACTCTTTACTTTCGAATTCATCACTAGAAAATAACCTTATTTAAAAACCTCATGGTTGTTGAAATCTCATATGTTGTTTTCAATATATTCCAAAGTTACATACTTTTTCAAACTGTTATATCTACATAGTATTATTTAACTTAAATTTGCATGACAGGAAGACCGACCATAAGGAACGACTTGAAGCTTTCGACCCTAAAAGCAAATGTGGAAGTCCAAGTGTGGAACCCATGGTACAGAAAAAAGGAAAAAGAAAAGACATTATTGAAATGGGTGTCCTTTAATTAGTTTACATCAATCGATCCTTTTGGAATAGTGTCTGATTCTCCATTATTATCATATGTTTGTTTACAACGTTGTCATATGTTTGTCGTATGGACGTCCGCAAGTTCTGTAATCTTGATTTCTAAGGATATACAGAGGTACAACACTATAGCATGTAACACAGCTTGCTGATGAGCCAAATCAATACAGGTGCATGTAACAATGTATGAGGAATGGCATCTTCATGCAACTTGTCCTATTCCACTGCTTTTAAAAAGTCTACTTCATCCATGGCAGATGTTGTATGGAGTACAAGAGTACAATGCTTTCCTATATTTTAAGTTTGTTACTTCGAATTTTGTGCTTCAATTCATGAGAAAGAATTAACTTATTTGTGTAACAAATCAGTTTCACTGAATACATAAAACCCAGCTAAACCCTAAATTCATCAATCTGACTCTAGATATATGTGATAATATCTTGGTTTAGTATTCCATTAACCCTAATATCTTTTCGCACGTTTGATTTATTCATACATCCACAAATTTTAACTCCCATGACATGCACTTGTAAGTTTTGTACGTAATTTCTTTAAGAAGTAGAAAATGTATTAATACAACCAGTAAACTAAATAAATTCTCTCGCCCTCAGTAGATAAGTCCGCTGGATAAGAATAACCCAAAGAGAAAAACTCCAAAACTAAACTAAGAATCAAATTGGTCTGCACTATCATGTATGGTGGAGGTGGCCAAGGCCATGACAGTTATGTATCGATCGTCGATTTGCCCTGGCATTATCTATGAATCATGCAAGCAATGAAAAGTTGCATTCATGTATACATGTATGAAGGGTGATTTGATCCACACACAACAATTTGATTTTCACACCCAATATCTTTTTTGTATCTTGTTATTTCCTCCACTATCCTTGAAATTTTCTTTTCACACCCAATAGCTATTGCTTTGCCACCGACGACTCCCAGGTTTTGTCCTCGGCCATCTCTTGCTTTCTATCATTAAATTTAATAACAAATAATTGTCATATCTCAAAAGAAAAACCAAAACTAGAATCCAATTTACAGTTCATAAAGGATTCAACGTTGGCCCACATATACGGATTTGGCTCCTCTGCAGACCGGATCTCTGCAGATCCGGTGCAGATCCGGCCAAAGGGCATCTTTCCGGTCACTTAATCGATGATCGGAACCGTTGAGTTTGTAATTAAACTTGTAAAGATCATCTCCACAAAAAATGAATCAATTCCGACATCGTTTGATCACCTAATTGTGCGAAACAAATACCAAATATATGGACGGCTAGTATAGTCACTCAATGGACCGTTCATTTGTTTCGTATATGTTTCACACAATCAGGTGACCAAACGATATCGTAATTGATTCATTTTTTGTGGAGATGATCTTTACAAGTTTAATTACAAACTCAACGGTTCCGATTATCGATTAAGTGACCGAAAAGATGCCTTTTGGCCGGATCTGCACCGGATCTACAGAGATCCGGTCTGCAGAGGAGCAGAATCCCACATATACTTGTCAAAATTTTATGTCGGAATTAAATTTTTTTTTTTTATGGGGGTGGATCTAATTACTAATTAATATAGATATCATCATTTGTGTGAGAGAGAATCACATAAATGAGACACAGAGATGGAGAGTAGTTCTAGCCAGTGATGAGCCGGCGTTGTGCGAAGGAATGACGGAGGAGATGAGACTATTTTAAGTTGGGTGTGAAAGTCAATTTGTTTGACATAAGATTTAATTGGGAATTTTGTATACAAAAAGTAAATTGATGGGTATAAAAATAAAAAAAATTTGGGTGCACATAAAATTACTCATAATTGAAAGAAATAATAGGTCTATAACTTTTATAATCTTTTAATATAATTCAGTTAATTGTATATTACAAATAGATATATTAGCTATTTTATTTATAGTGATAGATTATGGGTTACATTCCTTATAAAGAAAAAAACAACTTGTAAAATTTATTAGAAAATAAAGATAATATATTCTTAATTCTTAACGACATCATAGTAAATCTAAATCTTATTAGAAACTTCTCAGCTCTTAATCTATTAAATAGTTAACATTTCTCAACATGAATATTTGGACAATATCACATGCACTGATTCGATCGATGGACATGCATATACAAATCTCAATCCTTCGTTTGTTTTGATGCATGGCAAATTAAAAAGCTATGACGGATTAGTTTGGACATCATGACGGATTAATTTGGACGTCATGCGCCCAATTTGAAGTATTGGGTTGCTTGACACTGACACGACCCGTTAGTGCGCCATGAATCAAAAGGTACTTCAATGATTTGCTAGTCAAAGCCTTATCAATAAGGATCATGATCACATTTTGATAGCTTCCTACAGACAGTACTATTTTGTGTGCATTGTTAATCGGAGACAAATTAATGGAGAAAAAGAAAACATTTTGGGTCTGTGCACGTTTACGTAGGTAGCTAGCTACCGAATCTTTCATCTCCACGTTTTGCACGTGTATACTGTACTTTTGTCCCCCTCTATAATTTGACGTACCAATGGACAGGCCTGGTTTTCTAATTTAACATACTAACCATATATGCATTAACCGTGTGATCATATAATGTTGGTTAACAAAAATAATCATGGAATATCTCTACTATTATAAAACAAATAGAATTTTTTTTGCAGTTAATAAATTTGACAAAAATACCCATGCAAAACACTACAATTTCAAGGAAATCAAGTTCTATTAACATTATGCAAAAAACAACAGGGAAATTTTAGTCAAATGAAAAAAGTTTCAAAAGCACTGGACGAAAACACCCCTAAAACAGAAATTACACATAAAACATTTCTCCCTTATCATGAATAATATTGTACTTTGACAAACCAACCAATCAAATTCGTACTACATTATAGGAAGACTATAGCTTTTCTAAACACACTCTACCATAACCAAAACTATATTTCAATCTGACAAAAAAAATCCACATACATGAGGAGTTTCTCCATCCCCTCAAATTCAATTCATGTTCTCAAAAATGTCACGAGCATTGCGGCTAGTATTATCTATATATACCTATTTCAGGTAAACATCCGTATTTCTAAAAATACTCAGTCAAAATATGAAATAATAATACATAACATTTGATATACCAAAAATATCGTCAATTAAAATACTTGATATAAAAATGCTTTCAATTAAAATACTTAGTACCAACAAAAATCTGTGAAAGAGCATATTACCATGCTGTGTGTTGAGATGCTAGTATGTACTTATTAAAGATTTCGAAGTGTGATTTTATGGCACATTTAGTTACTCGGAGCCGGAGTGAGTAGGACTTGGAGTAACAAGAATAAGAATGAAGCACTTTCATTAAAATGTTCATAATTATCCAGAATCGAAGTGAAAATTATTTAATAATTTTTTGAAATCAAAGTGAAAATTAATTACATTACTAAAATGCTCTAAAAAAATTGAGATATGTACTTCTAAGAACACCATAAAATCTCTACTTTCTTTTACAGGACATGAAATTCAAATCATATCATACAAGGATAAAAAAATATGTGACACAATTATACTGGCTATAAACATTTCAATTATTCACGTCCATCAGCCCCTCCTTCTCCCCCACCATTTCTCTTCTATTTTCCTTCTAAAAGCTTCCACTGATTTAATCATAATTCTTCCATCCGGAGTCCAATTGATGCGAAGTCTGTGGCTTTAGACTCGTATAAAACTCTATTTTCTATTGATACTAAAATCGGAACCTAAAAATTAGTATAGAAAGAAAACAAGACAACAACATTCTCGACCCTTTTTTGGCAAAATGGACCGATTCTGTCGAATTTGACCACCCAGAGGTCAAATGAGGTGTTAATCTTCTTGTTTCTTCAAGATCTACAATGCCCACAACTTGTTTTCAATTTTTATTGAGTTTTTATAAAACTCATTTGAACCACCATTGAACCCAAATGGGGCCGTCATAATTGAGTCTATTTACATTATTCAGTTTGGATGTTAGAAGGAAGTGTCACTGGAATGAGCGTGCACAGGGACAAGAAGACTAGCTACTTTCTTTTTTCTTTTTCTTTTTTTATCAAAAAGAAGACTAGCTACTTGGATATATGGATTCAATCATTATTCGACAGCATGACATCAGTTACCTTTCTGTGTGGGACAGTATATAGAATTAATTAAGAAAAGTAAGTAATAATAGTTACGAGAAGGCATGGCGAGCAAAATATATATATTATAGAGCCTGACCAACTGCTCGAATATCACTCTCAGGCAATTAAGGAGATCAAAATGAGTAGAAGAATTCGTAAGCCAGTATCTGTAAGACTTGTTTTACACCTCATACTGTTTCAGCTTGTTTGGAACTTGCAGCTGGGACGACCTGATCAATGCATATACCAGAGAGCACCCGCAGAGTCGCCAGGCCCAGCGGTGCCGCCAAACCCAGCTGCGACGGAGCCGCCACTATTGCGGCCTGATGAAGGTATTTAATTAATTACGTACATCGACATGCCCTCGATATTCGGCGTGGCCATTTCTTCCGTGACTGGGTGAAGAATCTGATCTTTTGGGTGAAGAAACGTGGAGGAAATGGCGGTTTATGTGGCCTTTCTTTTTATTTTTATTTTTATTTTTTAGTTAGTAAAATTGTTCTTGGAGTTTCTTTTTGTTCTTCAAAATCAGGGGCAGTTTCGGAATAATGAAAGTTTCACTGATAAATTATTGGGGCTTTCAGATTTTAACCCAAAGGTTAAAACAACTTTTATGTTTAACCCTTTTTGTATAATTATAAATACAAATTCTATTATGCATGAAGGAAAAGTGGAAATTATCCATGTCTGTAAATTTAAGCCCATTGTTTTTCAAAACAATTACAAGTATTGCCCCTTCCCAAAAATTATCGCCGACCGTTTCAATTTTTTTGAATTCAAAGTAATTTCTATAAATATGATGTCAGTGTAATGTGGTGGTGGATGTCAGAAAGAGGGAGGGGGAGTGGGGGGTGGAGGGGGGTTTGTCTACCTAATACAGAGGTTCACGGGATGGGAGAAGGGGGTGGAGGAGGGGTTTGTCTACCTAATGGAGAGGTTCACGGCGGGTGAAGGTGGGTGAAAGGGGGTCAAGGGTGGTTTGCATACCTCATCATCAGGTAGATTCCTGATCGATGGGTTGATGTCGGTGGGTTTCATACCTCATTATTGGGTAGATTTTTTATCATAAGATTATTTCGATTTTTTTTCCCATACCCTGTCATCTGGTTGATTCCTCATCAATAGGTTCTTTTCAAATTATTTCATACATCATCATCACGTAGATATTCCATCAATTATTTCATACCTCAATAAAAGGTTGATTTTGAAGTACAGTTTTCCCTACCTGTATGACAGGTAACTTCTATTCTAATTCTTGTTTTTGCAAAACTGATTTGCTCATTCCTCATTGGCAAGTAATATGCTGGAGGCGGGGGTGGTTTTTAATTCCCAGTTCTTTCCTTCAAGAATCCCACCTCAAAAAGCTCACCATTGCAATAAGATGAAGAATGAAATATATTGATATAGGATTTGAGAGTCAACTACTCGTATAAGGCAGTCAGCAATGGTGCTGTCACTTCCACCACTCTTTGAAGAGAGAGGACAATGATTTAGAGGGTGGGGAGAAAACATAAAAATTCTGGAGATGAGTAAACGTTGGCTACTTCAGTCTATATATGGTTGGTTATTTGTCACCTAATTGTGAGGTAACTTGGGAATTGGAAAGTTTTTCTTGCCTAATAATCAGGTATTTAATGAAGAAATTTACCTCCGTGATTAAATGAATGGAAAAACAATCCCTTTAATTTGAGTTGTGATCTGTTTCAACTTTTGATATGTTTCTGGGTTCTTGTCATCTCTTGTAGCTCAGTTTAGAATTGGAGAAGGAAAGGTTAAGGTAAGATCATATCTATTGGAGAGGAAAATAATGGGGTGCGGTGATAGGAGAAACTAAGGAAATAAAGAAGGATAAATGTCAGCAGAGTCCTACTTAGTAAATTGAGATATTTTCTTACCTAGGTATGAGGTAAATTGAAAATAGTCAACAGTAAGGACAAAAGTCAGACCAATTATATAAGCTCTCAAATAAATACTACCATAACAAACGGCAATATGCTTTATGACCAGCGGCGGAATGGCAAAAGGGCAAAAAGGGTATAAACTCAAATAAACAAGGAAATTTGCTGAGATGGATTTATGGTCAAAGAATTCAATAGAAAAAACTAAATTTTTGGGTTTTTGCTATAAATAGATGGGCTTTTACTAAAAGTGCCAGTTTTGGAGGGCTAAATCCGCATTTTCTTTAAATTATTCCCCCTTTAAACAATTTAGATAATTAATTTAATTAATTTCGGAAAAAAAACATTTTATAACTGAAAATCAATTATTTAATTTGGTTAAGTAAATAAATAATATTTGTACGTATGTGCAGTGTGTGCTCTCCAAGCCATTGTAACCAGCTTGGAGTATAAGCCAAAGCTAAACATTGCAAACACGTTTTGCAATGAATCAGTCCCCGGCTACGGTTTTGCAATCGTTTGCAAATGTGACAACAGCTCAAACTGGTGCTGGATCATAAAAATGTATGTATATATTTAATTGTCATGATTAATATTTCAAGGAATTTCTTTAAGTAACTAATTACTACTTTCATTTTGTGTTGTATAGTACGATGACCGACGTAGGTTTATCTGGATTTATTGATGAAGCTGTGGGTTATCTTCCAAATCTTGAATCTCTGTACGTAAATCTTTCTCGCTCTTAATTTCCCGGCCACCTATTTTTTAATCTAATTTTCTATATAATATTCCTCATGCAATACATGATCGATGTATAGAATTTTATCCAAGAATAAACTTCATGGCGCCATACCTGATACCTTGGGCAATTTGCTGTATCTCAACACCCTGTAAGTATATTTTATATATATATATATATATATATATATTGATTCTAGAATGTACATATATACATACAAATTGTGTTTCTTATCTTGTTTAGGGATCTTTCAAATAATCAACTAAGTGGCGCAATACCTCAAAGCTTAGGGAGCTGCACGTATCTTAAATGGCTGTAAGTACTTGATTGAGATTGATGAAAAGAAAGTTTTTATTACTTTATTCGAGTAACTTATATATGTAATCATATATTAACTAATTTTCCTTTCATAATTAACTAAATATATATACATGTATAGATATCTCCATCACAACCTGCTTGATGGCCCTATCCCACGAACCTTGGGTTTACTGGAGAATCTTGTTCACTTGTGAGCACATTTCTCTTCTGATATATATCTTATTGATCTTGATTTTGATATCTGCTTTTGAAACTTCCTGCTCTATAGGCATTTCATGCTTTATTAATTTCTTATTTCATTCTGTATTGGGCTTTTCCAGGTATCTGCACTTCAATAGGCTATCAAGCTCCATTCCTGATGAATTGGGAAATCTCACTGACCTTAGTATATTGTTCGTTCTTATATCTCTGTCTCCCTGATTAAATAAATATTAGACCGCATCTATCCAAGATATATATGGAATTGATCATAAAAAAGATTCAAAACCAAGCTTTGAATCATAATAATGCCCATCCGTAAATGAAAAGTAGCTGACTCGAGTCTTATCAATGAATTTTATTTACCAAGGAAGATTACTGTGGTTGCAAAGTGAAATGAAATAAGTTTTAGGGGAAAATATATCTCGTTTTCTATATAATTTATTTCTCTATATATGTATATCCTTTCGATTTTTCACATCATGTTATCTTTTTTCAAGGGATTTGTCTGAGAATCAGCTCTCCGGCCCTCTTCCAGTCACGCTTGGAAATTTGAAAAATATCCACACGCTGTAAGTTTAAAGGGAAAAAAAATTCCATTAAAAGAATTTCATTACCAAACAAAACAGAACAAAAGAAATGACAATATACAGTCTCTCATTTTGTTGTTGCAGCTATTTCCCATCCAATTATTTGACTGGGGAATTTCCAACAACTTATGGCAATTTTCCATGGCTCCGCTTGTTGTAAGTGTACTCGTCCGCTCGCTTGCTAGCTGTTTTATATGTCCCTTTCTGTATATAATCTAATTGAAGGCTATCGACTCACACCTGATGGCTCAATGCAATTGCAGTTCAATTGCCGGGAACTATATCTCTGGTCCGTTGCCAGTTGAAGTCATGGAGAAGTGGACTCGTATCACGTCTATGTAAGTTATATATATATATAGTCAACTTTGATAAATCTGGCAGATCCATCCGCATAGAAACAGGGGAAGAGGCACATGCATTGGATTAGCACCTTAGTACATCCGTTGGTGTTTTCCTTAATGCGGACGGGGGCAAGCTGCTCGATGAAATGCCCCAATCAATTAATATATATTAGCGTACATTGTCTAAACTACTGCAGTACACACCATATGTTGCTCACATACATTTATATCGATGATTTATCACAGCTCGCTCGTGGGAAACAAGTTTACTGGAAAGTTGACTCAAAATTTGTTTGATTTGCCATCCCTTAAGTATTTGTAAGCCATTTGCCAACCTCATCTTCCTTCCTTTCTTAACTTGCTACATACTACAAGTATCAGTTCTATTTATTACTGATGATTAATTAGTACGTACAATTAATGCAAAGCTCTCGATCTTCTTAATTTATCTAATTTGACGACTCATCTGCAGGTTGGTAAGCGACCTATCAAATGATGGTTTCACATTGCCATCAAATATAGCGAACAAAGACGAATTTGTTAATATGTGAGTTGTTTTGTTGGCTTTGCAAATTAAATTAAGTTGGAGACGTTATTACAATAGATACTATATATATATCTGTGTGTGTGTGTGTATATATTAGCTATATGCAAGCCATATCTTCAAAGCCTTACACAAACAAACATGTCCTATATAGTTAATCTGTGATAGCTAGAGATTCTACTCGCTAATCCCTGCGCTCTTCATGTGGTTCACACAGGGTACTGAGGAACTGCTCACTTACTGGTTCCATCCCCAAATACATGAGTGAAGACATGCCATCTCTGAGATACCTGTAAATTTTCACTTCCTTTTTGATGATTTTGAGCTGTGAATTAGGCAATGGCCTAACTATAGATTTCATAAGACCATTGTTGATCAGAACTATTGACTGTTAATGCTCTGTATACTATGTTTCGTCTTGCAGAGACTTGAGTTTCAATAAATTAACTGGTGGACTCCCAGAGTACTTGAAATCAGACTTGATTGACATGTAAGCGAATTACATTCTTAATTGACTCCATCATGAATTGAATTTGCAAGTCTGTGGTCTTATGTATTCTTTGATTTCGTTCAGGTCATTTGCCAGAAACCAGCTCAATGGCACAATCCCTGCTTGGGTCTTCCGGGCTTTCGGAACTAAGATGTATGTATATATAATCAGATGTTTAATTTGTACGGGTGTATCAACTATCAACTCAGCTCTTTCCTGGGAACTTGTATTTAATTATCTCGTATTTTACAACCATAGAATTTTGACTGGCTAATTAATATGCCCTTATGTTATCTTTAGGGATCTTTCGTTCAATAACTTCTCAGCAATACAGTTTGCAGCACCAAGAAACCTAGAACTGTGAGGATTGGCAATCATACAATCTTTTCTATCTCGATCTATTAGCGGAGAAGATTATTAATTTGTTTTCTTTTTTGTGCACACACGTACATGAAATATCTTAAATGTTGACCATAGTTTTACCTTATTATTTCCAGCAACTTGTTTGCCTGCTGTCGCAACTCAGCCACTGCACCAGATATGTTACATACGTAATGTCACACTTTTCTTTTTTCTTTTCCTGTTCAATGTATTATGTATTAAAACAAAAATGAACTCAGAGACATGTCTAACATATTTGGTAAATGGTAATTAACTACTACTTTTCAGGATGGATCCACTTGAAATGGCGAATGCATACTGTCCTGGAAAGAACCGAAAGTGTAAGTTTCTATATATTCATTCTTAGAAATTTGAATGTGCATTGCTGAAATAATCATTTTGAATACCAATTCCAGAAGTCCATAATAATAGCCATAATTAAGTTTATGAATTCATGCTCATGAAGTACATGTTAATTTCTTACAGACCATTCCTTGTTAATTAATTGTGGTGGTGGGAAAACAACTACGAGTGGGATTTTTCATTATGAGCAAGACAGTCAGACATCGCCTTTTTACATAAGTCCAATGAAAAACTGGGCTTACAGCTCTTCTGGAGACTTTGGGGCAGAAACTGCCAATTCTAGTGACTACATAAAGGCCGTGAAATGTGGAATTTCTGTTCCTGGCCACATAACTCTGTTCCAGCAAGCTCGTCTCTCTCCGCAATCTCTGACGTATTATGCGTTTTGCCTACTTGAAGGACCCTATAACGTCACGCTTCATTTTGCTGAAATCATCTACACGGGAGAGGAAGACTATACTAGTTTAAGGAAACGTGCTTTTGATGTATATATTCAGGTGATTTTGAATTCTAACCTTTTATTATCTGTTTCTTTCATTTGTTCTAACTTGTAATAAATATATAATTTAACTTTGTTGCAGGGTGACAGGAAAATTGCTAATTTCGACATAAGTGAAGAGGCGCAAAGTCCAAATACACCAATCACTAAAAACTTTCCAGTTCAAGTTACAGATAATGGTCTACTGGAGATCCACTTGTACTGGTCTGGAAAGGGATCTTATGATTACATGCCATCTTATAATGGGCCTCTAATATCAGCTATTTCTATGATGCCTGGTAATTTCAATTAAGTTTATATATGCAATAGTATTATCAATATATTATCGATCCCAGCTAGCTAGGAACCAGCTTGACGACCCTTTCCGCCCTATTTGTTTGATCAGAATGTTAGAATGGGAATTAGAAGGCCCTCCAAAGCTAGCTATAAATAAGCAACTGTCATTCAATTTCATTATTGCGAGAGCTTATTAAGATTAGATTTTGAACTACTGAATGGGAATTATTAGAAGGGATCAATCAGGAAAGCAAACACTTAACAACACTATGTTAATTGATATTACTTATTAAAAGAAAAATCTGGTGATTAATTAAACATGAATTGTTTTCTCCTTATATATATGCACTCTCATGCATCCTCGGATTTCAGAGTTCACAATTGGGGGTAAAAAAACCAACCATGCACGTGTTGCATCGATTTCGGCAGCTGTAGTCGCTTTTCCTTTGCTGCTTTTAGTGGCTTTTGCCTGGAAGATGGGCTGGCTGGAAACAAAAGCGTCACCCAGTAAGTCTATAATCATCGCTACAGTTTTGTACATATTTACTGCAGTATTATACATATCACGCATCTACATATACATAGGTACCTAGCTAGAGTAACGCCCTTTAAAACATACATATGTACATATATGAGACTAATTCCTTCCTTTAACAGATTTACAAATAGGTCCAGAGACAAATGTTGACATCACTCTCAAAAATGTAATACGTGCTACTGGAGGATTCAACGACAAAACAAAAATTGGCACAGGAGAGTTCGGGACAGTTTATAAGGTAAAGAATTGGATGGAATTTTGGTACGTATGTACTTTATATATAGTTTTAATTTGATCGAGCTTGAGTTATCCAATTAATTAATGTATTAAACCTTGGATGCAGGCAGAAGTGCAAAACCAAACAAATAAGCACACTGTAGCTGTAAAGAAACTTTTC
The DNA here is from genome assembly GCA_033992175.1 of Spiraea crenata. Classification (NCBI taxonomy): domain Eukaryota; kingdom Viridiplantae; phylum Streptophyta; class Magnoliopsida; order Rosales; family Rosaceae; genus Spiraea; species Spiraea crenata. The sequence continues at coordinate 262,020 of JAVBHV010000055.1, read as the reverse complement.
TCTAATAAATTCAAGGGGAAAAGGAACGAATTATTGAATTCGATTTCGAACATGAAAACATTGGCACATGAGAATCTCGTCAAACTGTGGGATTTTCATATTGACAAAGGCCTTCAAATTCTTCTTTACGAATATATGGAGCACAAATCCCTTGACAAAGTCTTATTTGGTACGTACTTATCGACTAGCCTGGATGTACTTTTTGATATACATGTTATTCATTTCTCTCTTGATGCGATTGCAGACGAAAACTCCAAAGCGGAACTTACTTGGCCGATTAGAGTTAACATTTGCTTGGAAATTGCAAAGGGTTTGGAGTATCTACACGGGCGAAAGGTTGTCCATATGAATATTAAAGCTGCTAATATTTTTATTGATGAGAACTTGGAGGCTAAGATATCCGACTTTGGATTCGCACATATTTATTCTGAGGAGGATCAATTCATGCTCATCAAAAAAGAACATTCCCGGTAATTAACCAATGCCCCTTGTTCAATTGCATGCAGTAAAAGTACTATATATATATATTAATCTTTTGTTGTTGTTGTTGTGGTTGCGACAGAGGAGGATATATGGCCCCAGAGTATTTTAGAGGAGAGAAAATTACGGTCAAAGCTGATGTTTACAGCTTCGGGGTCCTTATGCTTGAAATTATTAGCGGAAGGAGAAATGTACTCGACAGTTCAAACCGGGAATCAGAGCTTCTTGTAAACAAGGTATAAAGCCAATACATATTTTACTTAATTTCTTGGAAAATTGTGTATATAATACATATCCATCAAGATGTAATTGTATCAACCTTTGGCATTTCAGGCTCATAAATGTGCTCAAAACCGAAGGCAGCAGGATTTGGCTGATCCAGACTTGGAAAGTATTGAACTAATAGAAGTGATAAACATGGTAAACTTAGCAGTCAAGTGCACCGGTCTTGTTTCAGTTGTGAGGCCTACAATGTCTCAAGTTGTGAGTGAGCTTCGTCCAAAAGGCAGTCACCAACAGGTTTCAGAAAAGATGCCATCCAAGGCCAGCGAGGACGGCGCGGAACCATCAACCTCTAGATCTCCTTCTATGATCCAATGCCAAGATGCATCGCAAAATACTTTAGATATCTCATGGCAGGGAACATCCAAATACTTTCAGTCTCCCGTTACTGAAAGTGGATTTGGATTTGGATTTGATTAGATCCTATAGCGAGCTAGGTTACATTGGTGATGACCAACGCATATATATGCAGCATGCATTTACTATAGTGCCAATTTGACTCTTTGTTCATATACATACGTGTAATATATATCTTGTGTGTGTGAGAGAGTGTGTGTACATATGTATGATCGGTCTTCAAATTTGTTCATCATCCTGAAAACTCCCTTCCTCCAGTTTCTTCAAACAGGGGGATTACAAGTACTACTGTACTCTACTGTTTGTTTCTTTTTTAAATTGTAATGTTATCTCTCAACAATCCAATGAGGATAACTTTTGTCGTTTAATTTTAGATGATTGCTCCTTCAGTGATTGGATCTCTATGTATTCACAATCACCCTCAATCCCTTCTTCAAGGTTATATACATATATAATGATTCTTTGATACGGACGTCCGCATTTTGCTTACAGTCCGGACCCACTCATTTCATACACTTTTCTTGCACGAACTTGCTGATTTCTTGACAACTAACAACAACAATGCATGCTAAGTGTTACAGTAGACTTAAAAAGCTGTCAACAACAAAAATTTAATGAAAAGTTAGAACTTCCATGCTTTTTTTGCTGTAGTCAAAGAAGAGGCGAAAAAGGTACCGAATTGAATTGGATTTTAACCCATTAATTGAATTGAATTAAGACCTGAAATAGGTTGAATGAGAAATCCAAAATATTTTTACTTATAAGACTCACACGTAGGTATATTTTTCTTGCAGAATAAAACACATACTTTAGTAGTCTTGCCACATAGGATGTACAATTAACCCATTAATTCAAACTAGTTATAAGTCAGTCATTTTCTCATCCTTATTATTACAACTAATGATATTTTATAATAATAAAAATGAACACAAAATGGCGTTACAATTTGCAAAACCTAATGATATGATGATGGCGAGCATTTCAAGCTGGTGGATTTCTCTTCGACAATTACAATATAAACTACCTCTAAAGTTAATGATATCTTTTAATTTGAATTAAGATTATCCACCTGAAATTTTTTAATTGTTTACAATACATTGTAGAATTTATAGTTGTTTAATGTATATGAAACAATATTAGATTACTATTTCAAGTGGAAATATTCAGGTCTTTTCCAATTTCGGGTGGAAATGTTCATTCTCCAATTTTAGGTGGATACAATTAGTTACAGATGAATATTTGGCAGAATTCCTGAGGTGAGTCATTATGTTGTTCTAGTTTCTTGGTTGAGTTGGTTTCAATTGGTGGACTACTTCATGTTTTATTGGTTAATAATTCTAAGAAATTCTACTAATTACTATAGTATGACTGTATCTGAAAGTTAAATATTACAGAATATCTACATATATAATGTAGCTAACTTGGATGCTTAGTCATAGAGCATATTCACCAAAAATATTTAACATGAGTTGCAACTGAAAATAATAATTTTTATGCGTTGTGGATCTTACAATACTAGTCCCAAGCCTGGATAAAGGAGGAGGGGGTGCGTCAGGTAGTCGACAGCCGACACTTCGTTATTTCGTCGAATCCCCATGATTATGAATCCTAAACAATTGTGCACTAAGGCTAGGTCGCTCCTAGTAAGTGACGCGCTGTGTGGCCCGAGCACAGTGATAAATGAGCAAGATCCGCTATATCTCCAGTGACACCCACATGTAGTGTTAAACGAGCAAGGGAGCCTTAGGAACCCCTTTTGAACGACTCCAAACGAAGTTGTCTTGAAGCATCTGATGAAAGCAGCTTCACCCAAGACACACAAAGGAGGGAATTTTGTAACTTTACAAGGCGTAGGAGATCAAAGAAACTAGGACATGAGGGTAAGGTTAAAGAGGGTAGAACGCATCTAGGAACTTGGAACATAAGAACATAAGAACCTTAATGGGAAAGTCTATGGAAGTTGAAAGTGATGGTGAGGAGAAGGATAAGTATTATGTGTATAGGAAACTGAGTGGGTTGGTAATAAAGCTAGAGATCTAGAGAACTCAGGCTTTAAACTTTGGTACTCGGGCGTCAATAGGTCAAGAAACGGCGTTGGCATCATTGTGGATAAGAACCTAGCACAAGATGATGTAGATGTTAAGCCTCCTAAATGTGATTAATGTTTATGCAACCCAAGTTGGGCAAGATAGAAGCCTGAAGGAGAAATTTTGGGAAGATCTTGGAGAATTAGTCCAAGGAATCCCTAGGATGAAGCAGTTATTTACAGGAGGAGAACTAAATGGACACATGGGTAAAGAAGCAGGAAACTATGAGGGTTGCCATGGGGGACATGTCTATGGAGAGAGAAATGTGGAAGGGGAAACGATTTTGGATTTTGTAGTGGCATATGATCTCTTCGTAGCGAACACTTTCTTTAAGAAGAGAGAAGAGCATGTGATAACCTATAAGAGCGGGTCCTCAAAAACACAGTTAGACTTCTTTTCAATGAGAAAGGAGGAGCATATAACTTGCAAGGATTGCAAAGTTATACCGAGAGAGAGCCAAGCTAACCAACATCGCATGTTGGTTATGGATGTACATATCAAGAGTTATAGGAGGAAGAACAAGATGGTGGAATCTAAAAGGAGAAAATCAAACCGTTTTCAAAGAAATTGTCCTAGCTCAAGGCAGGTGGGAGATGGAATGGAACGCTAATCAAATGTGGGACTCTATGGTGACCTGTATTCGAGCAAAGGCGAAAAGGGTATTAGGAGAGTCTAGGGGTTTTGCTCCACATCAAAAAAGAATCTTGGTGGTGCAAAGAGGAAGTGCAAGAGAAAGTTACGAATAAAAAGGATTGTTGCAAGGCTGTAGACAAGGATAGAACAGATGAAAACTTAGAAAGATATAAAATAGCTAAGAAAGCCGTAAGTGAAGCAAAGCGAGCGGCTTTTGATGATTTGTATAAGCGGCTAGACACCAAAGAAGGATAGTTGGACATTTATAAACTAGCTAGAGCAAGAGAAAGGAAGATGAGAAACCTAAACCAAGTGAGGTGCATCAAGGATGAGAATGGGAATGTGCTAGCTATGGAGAAGGCGGTTAAAGACAGATGGAGATCTTATTTTCATAGTCTTTTTAATGAAGGACACGAAGGGGAGTATTTCTACGGGGAGTTGAGTAACTTGGAAGATTGTAGAAACTACTCATTTTACCGACGGATTAGGAAGAACGAAGTGAGTGAAGCTTTGAAGAAGATGAAGCATAGAAAATCAGTGGGCCCTGACAATATACCAATCGAAGTTTGGAAGGTTTTGGGAGAGAAGGGTATACAAACTTCTTCAACAAGATACTGAGAATGAAGAAGATGCCAAACGAATGGCGGCAAAGCACCCTGGTGCCTATTTACAAGAATAAGGGCGACATACAAAACTGCATGCACTATAGGGGTACTAAGTTAATGAGTCATATGATGAAGCTTTGGGAGAGAATAATTGACCATAGATTGAGGATTCATATAGCCGACCCCACTTAGTGGGAAAAGACTTTGTTGTTGATGTTGTTGTAGTGTTATCTCATTTTACTTAAGAAATATTAGCAATGCGAAGTAACAAGAATAGGGGTGTATATATATACAGATTTGCTAGGATGTGGGCATCCGCAACCTTGTATAATAATTAGTTGGGTTTTATGTATTCATTGGATTGATTTGTTACAAAAATAAGTTAGTTTACTCTTCTTCATATATTGAAGCACAAAATTCGAAGCAACAGACTAAAAATATTGGAAAACTTTTGTACTCCATACATCATATGTTATGGATGAAGTAAACTTTTAAAAGCTGTGGAATAGGACAAATTGAATGAAGATGCCACTTCCCATGCATTATTACATGCACCTGTATTGATTTGGCTCATCAGCAAGCTAATATGACCCAAGAAAACGGAATAATTGAAGATGTTTTTCCGTATTTTACAAGGTTGCGAATGACCGTATATATATTTAAAGGATCAAACTACGTTAATTGCGAATTTAAAAACCATGCGATGCAACTCTAATCTCTCCAAGATAAAGCGCCCCCGCACACAACTTCCTCTTGTATTCTTTTTTTTTTTCTCTTAATTTATTGGATCAGTTGAAGAATTGGATTTATTAGAATCTTGGGTGAGTTTGGAGTGTGAACCTTCCACCGAATGGACATGTTTGTATTTGGTGCCAGTTTTGACTTCTTGGTATTAATTCTTTGTATTTTCCACGACTCTACCAGAGCAATAGTACAGGAGAAGGACAATTACATTTTCCGGAGAAAGAAGAGATGGAGCAAAAACTAGATTGGGGAAAGAAATAGATATTGCATGAGAAAGATATGCTTACTACCAATGGTTGATAAAAAGTATCTTTGGTTAGTTTGAAAGATGTTTTCAAACCTAATTCTTTATCTTGTCCAAAAGTGAGAAAAGGTCCAAAAACGGAAAAGAAAAAAGAATGGACCTGGCCTAGCTAGACTTAAAGGTATCAAGCAAGTCCATAATATTTGAGGGAGGGAAGCTCCAATGTTGTAGGCCCAAATTTAGGTACTGGCTTAAAGCCCCAGTACTGCAATTGCATCACTATGTTGAAGGCCCTAATGATGGCAGATGCTTTAAAAACAATTATAGGCCCTTATCGGAGCTTAAATGCCAAAATGCATTGGACCAAGTTTTCTCTCGGCCTTACAACGATCAATCGATTCTTGGATTATTATATCTGTATAAACAAAGTGTCAACACCTTTTCTCCCTCTCTCTGAAGCACCAATCACCAGTGCAGCTTTCGCACACCACTAGCACTAGCAAACACAAGTTCCCTTGATTCACCACAATGCTGTCGGCCGAATTAATTAGGAGGGAGCAAATCAAGTGCTCTCCTAGTTCACACGCGCTGTAAGACATGAAAATTTACCGGTTCCCTTCACAGTTTTATGCTGAAGGCGTAATTTTCCCTTCACAGTCAAATGCGTTAATTCCCTTCACAGTTTCGTTGAAGGCGTTATATGTGTTTTAGTGGTCCCCTTTATAGTTTTCTATCGAAGGCGTTTTCTCTTCAGAATAGCTTTGATTGGTGTTCTTTGGTCCATAACTACCGGATTGGATATCTTCCTTCAAATTCAATGTGACGGAGATGGTTGGTGATGCGGTATAGATAGTTGGTTTACGTCCTATCCCTTTTAATTGGGCCGGATGTTTCGGGCTTTGTTGGCACATTCAAGACAAATAAGTACATTTTTTCTTTCCTTAGTTTTCAATAGTATCTTGTTTATTGTTTACAGATGTGGTCTGTCAATATGCATCACTGAAGTGTATTTAAGAGGTGCATATACTACTATTGCTTCGTATATCCTTTAGACATCTTCAAGGGTTGGAGTTTACAAGTTTTTTTATCACTAGGCTGATGTTGTAGGTTTTGGTCAACTAACAAATAAGTATAATCTTTCCTTCCTCAAAACATTTGCTTTCATTTTATCTCTTGTTTATATTATCTTAAGAAATCAATATTACCTATTGGTGTTATAGGTGGACTAAGTCTCAACTAGCTTGATACATTTTTATATGTTTTGTGCAGTGCATCCAACTTGGTTTAACATGGAAGAGCATCTGCCGTCATCTTTTCAATCTCTTACATAATCACAAAGTTGTGATATCAGACAGTGCACCATCTTATGATGAGTGCGCTTTAGTTACTCATTTCTCATAATGAAGTTGGCGTATGGTGTTGCATCGGAGACTGTGTTTCTTTTCTTTTCGAAGCAATCTAAAAAAAAAAAATCGGCATCCTACATACTGCTGAAAAGCGCTTAGAATGACTTTAAGCGTTGCTAGATAACCTATCGAAACCAGACATATCAGTGAAGGAACGACTTATGCTATGTCACATGTGGAAACCATTCTTTAGGGTTTAGGCTTCAAAGATTCAATAATTCTCTATACACAACCGATAATTAACATGTCAAACCCAAATGGTGGAAGTGTAGATCAACAATTGCAATTGGGTTTTGCCAGCAGGAATATAAAAACACAGGTCAGCAAGCCAATGGAAGTAACATGGGCTGTGGTCTTTTGTGGGTGCAAATAAAGCTATCAAAGCAAAGATATTTATCACATATGGATAACGGACCCCATGTGGGCCAATAATGAATGACAATATTGTAGTTGAACAACAGCAAATCGAACTCAAAAGGACAAAAGTACCACGCGTACAAATTTGATCCTCTGGCTCCAAAGTGAAGAAAGCTTTAAAGTGGGAAATAGTTTTGGTCATGTATAAGGAATTTTTTTAATGCATATATGTGAGTTTTTTTAAGGGTTAACTACGTATAAGTATCCGAACTATAGGGTCAATTTCAAGTTAGTACATAATGTTGTAAGACTCTACAAACTCATACCCGAACTTCACAAAACTTAACAAATTAGACCTCCGTTTGTGATTCCGTCAAATTCACCGTTAACTGCTGAGTTGGCTAAGCCCATGTGGCATGTTGACCGAAAAAAGTTTCTTCTGTTCGGAGATTTGGCGGCAGAAATTTTCTTCAACATGGACGGTAATCACTATCCCAATTTTTCTGCACCATTGAGCTTCCGCCGTATGGTGATGAGCTCAACAATCAAATTCCCGAATCCTCACAAGATCGGCTACCGCTTCGTTGCCCGCTTCATCAACAAGCACACCAATCATTTCATATTCAACCATTTCAAAACAATTTCGGAGACCAAAACCTTTATCATGGTGGGACGCAGGAAGGCAGCAGCAAAGTCAAGCCGAAGCGACAATATGCTGGACACAGACCAACCGCTCAAGATCGCCGAGCAGATCGTCTCCACCTCCATTGCTCGAATTGCTCGAATTGGCCGACGAGGTCGCCTCCAGACCACCGACGAAATCTATTCCGTCAAGCCCACAGCTGCATCGCCTCCAGCCGCAGTCCACAGCTGCATCGTCAACAGCCGCAGCCCACAGCCGTAGCCCAGACTGCCACTGCGTCCACCGTCGCCTCCTCGAAACCACGCTGTAGATTTCGCCGTCATTGGGCCTGTCACCTCCTACCGCTCGCGCCCGCTATCGCGGACTACCCAAAAGAGGAGACGTCGTTCGCCTCCCTGCAGTCTCGAGTCCGCGCCATCGCTGATAGAGCGCAGGCCGACGATGCATTTCCGGAGGCGTGGAGATCTGACCCGCCGTTCGTGGCAGACGTGCTCCAGCCGCACCCACCGACACTGGCACCGTGGAGTCGAGCCTGACGACCCAGCCGTAACCCATCTCTCGGGATCCTTTTGCAGCTAAAGAGGAGATTGAATCTCCTTTATTGGACCAGCAAAGAGGAGAGTGAATCTCCTTTGTTGGTAACTTGGGTTGGCTTGTTTAGATCTAAGATCTTCCTAGCTGAAATTGAACTGGGTTTGATGGAATTCGAGGATTTTGGTGTGGATTTGAGGATTTCGATCTATACTTTGATCGAATTGGAAGCGGGTTAGGAGTTTCTGGCAAAGCTAACAACGACGGAGGAAGGAGGTGATTGGTGTTTAGTTGGTAGAGAGACGATGGGTCCTCTCAATTTTGGGGTATTTTGCCTTTTGGGGTCTCCGCTGCCGAACAGAAGAAACTTTTTTCAGTCAACATGCCACATGGGCTTAGCCAACTCAGCAGTTAACGGTGAATTTGACGGAATCACAAACGGAGGTCTAATTTGTTAAGTTTTGTGAAGTTCGGGTTTGAGTTTGTAGAGTCTTACAACATTGTGTACTAACTTGAAATTGACTCTATAGTTCGGATACTTATACGTAGTTAACCCTTTTTTTAATGCTATGTGTCACCAGTCAATGTAGGTCTGACAAGTGAAAGAGTCCTTGATGAACTATTATGGTTAGTGGTAAAACACTAGTGTGTAACCAGAAATATATGTGATAAGTTTTAAATATAAATTCTAGTTATAGCACTTGCATGATAGAATACATAAGAATATATCCGCGATTACACATTATAATCCCGGAAAACTTGAGGTTGAGGGTGAAATTAGACTTAATGGTGAGACCAAGATGGCACTTGGATTTGGTGGCAGTTTTGGCTTCTCGATTTTAATTCTTTGCATTTTCCAGGTCTAAGGTCTCTAGAGCAATAATACAAGAGAGGGACAATAACTTTCCGGAGAAAAAAGAAAAAAGAGATGGAGCTAAAAACAAGATTGGGGAAAGAGAGTATATGTATTTCAGTATTCATGGCATCAATGCCATGGTTTCAATCATCCAATGTTTGAATATGAATGAACATAGGCAAATAGGTATTATAAACTACGGATCCCGAGACCCTCTGCATTACTTTATCCGTGTATTTCATTAGGGCTCAAGAACAATCTAACAACTTAACATCATTTTAACACTGTTAAGTCTACACTAACCAATGACTCAACTCCCACCTGCCTCCCCATCGGATCAGAAGTAAAGCTACGACCTGCAAGCATCAGCAGTCGAGCTATGGATTTCACCACATATTCACACACCCATTTTAAATCCTTAAATTTCTTTCAATTCCACAACCTTAATTACAAATTTGTTCATTCACTCTAATTCCGAAACCCACCTTAAAATATATATGAAATCTCGCAGGGAGATTCCACCAAATCTGTGAAACGTGAATTCCAAAGTCCAGAGGAGATGGATAAATACCAATTCGTAAACCCCCAATACTTGTTAGTTGAGGTTGGTTAATTACAAATGGAGGCAGTAGAAAAGTGGGGAACAGAGAAAAAGGAAAACTGTGGCTGGCGGTGTGGAGGGAGACTTACGGTTTCGAGTAGGGGCGGGGTGGTTGGTTGCCGACGGTGGAGATGGGGTGGGTTGGGGTGTTTGCCTCATAGGTTTTTCATTTAGATTTACCGGTGTTAAAATGGAGTTAAGTAATAGTTCGATATGTCAAGACTTGAGCCATTAGATTCTTCTAATGGTCTAGATATCATGAAATGCGAGAAATGTGTGAAAAAAGTAATGCAGAGGCTTGGAATCCATAAAATACATTTCTCTTTAAAGATATATGGAAGACATATGTAAAACTTGCGAGACATAACCTTGTGGAAGTGGAGAGGAAGATAAGAAGAACATGCACAAGAAAGAAACACTAGGAATATGTAGAAAAAATGTACAAGTAAGAGGATCTATAAGAGCATGTCCACCCCAAATCCTCTAAATTGCCTTTGCCTTAAGGCAGTTGGTACAAATTGCTAATTTGGAAGGCAAGGATTTGCCTTTGTTGTTTCCACCCCAAAAGGCAATTTGGAGGGCAAGGAATTGCATTTCACATTGTCTGTTTAATTTTTCCTTGTAATGTTTATTTTTTTAAAGAAAATCTGATATTAGCCCTCCAATATAGACACTTTTAGAACTAGCCCTCTTTTGTGTTGACCAGCATTAACACATCAACAAACTTTCTATACTTAGATAGTCATATTTTTCATGTACCTAATCTACCCTTATTTAGCCCTTTTCTTTGGCTTTTCTTTGTTAAACTTATATGTGAAGTAACTTGTCATTTCATTTATTATGATTTGAATGGAAATGGTAAGTAATTACACACTTTTTTACCTACAATTAGTTTCACCACACATCTTCCACCCCAGCCTATAAGTTTGCTGCCGAATTTTTATGTTAATCTTTCTTCTTCATCAACTTGTTTTTTTCTCTTCTTCTAAATTCTATCAATTTTATTTCTTTGCCTTGTCAATAGGTAAGAGTCTTGGTGAGATACCTTCATTCCCTTATGTGTAGAGGTTGACTTGCATATTGCAAACAAGTTTCTTTTCATTTCCATATCTTCGGGTAACAATGGAAGACGTCTCTCTTCAATCTATTTACCTTATTAATAGGTATAATACCTATTGAATATTGCAACCAATTTTGCCTTTTCATTGTTAACTACCTATTGAATAGATTGTTGCATCTTCTGCTAAGGTAATATAAGCTTCATTCTCATTGTTTTCCCTCTTTTGAAGGTAGACTATTTGAAGGTATTTTTATTCTTGGTTTATTCTTTTGTCATGTTTTTCAGAAATAAACCTGTTAGTTAGGTATTTTTACCTACAAAATTATTTACCTTATCAATAGGAATAATACCCATTAGTTACGTATTTTTATTTACAAAATCTATTTACCTTATTATTAGAAATAAAATCTATCGAATATTGCATATAATTTTTTTGTTCACTATTAACTACCTATCTAATAGATCATCACCTCCACAAATTCAAAATCTATTTACCTTATTAGTAGGAAACCTATTGAATATTGCAAACAATTTTGCCTTTTCATTATAAAGTAAACTTGTTGATTAGGTATTTCTAATTTCTTATGATTTTGACTTTCCTTTTTAATGCATGGTGATGCAAAAATTTAAAATTCCAAAGTTTTGGATAAGAAGATGCATAAATTAAAAATTTGAACAACTTCTTACAAATTAATTGAGGGGCAAAATTGACCTAACATTTGTGAAACAAAATATTAAATGGCTGAAAAATTTATTACAGGACTATTCTTGAATTGTTGTAGTTTGACTGGACTAATATCATAATACCCCATTTTTTTATTGCAATGTATTAAAAATATTGTGGTATTTATAGGAAAAATAAAATTTGGGGTACTTTTCTGAAATTTTAAAAATAATAATTACAAAGCAACCTCAAAAAGTTAATTACAAAACAACCCCAAAATCAACAGTCCAAATCAAAGGACCCTTTAGGATTAACGGCCCAGATAAGCCCAATTAAATTTTTTTTTTTAAAAGGAAATCTGTAGTGCACCAATGTCAGCACAGGTGATTGCGCAGTCGAAAGCGAAAATCGCCAGCCACCGCCCGATGTCCCGACAGGGACGGAGCCAGGATTTTGGGACCGGGGGAGCGAAACTTAAAGGCTCAACTGTTCCAAGAAAAAAAAAAAATCTAAATACAATAGAATTTAAATGAACACGGTAAACATAAATCTATACCTAACAAATTGGCCACAACGCAATAATCTATACAAAATCAACAATCTATACCAAATAAACATCAACAAATTCATCAATCTAAATATAATTTATACCAAATAAACAAGGTAAACACCAATCTAAACATAATAACTCAATTTAACGAAATAAGCATCCATCAATTTAAAGCATATAAACATCCACAAATCCAACCACAATTCCAATCAATTCATCATCAATTTGAAATTTAGGAAATATAGGGATTTATGAATTTATTACTTGGAAATTGTTGAAACTTGGAGGAGGCTCTCGGAAGTGGTAGCGCCGGAGGAAACCAATTTTAGCCCGATGTTTACCAACAAGAAGCAAGCCCAAACCCTTCGGAATAAATACGACATCTCCTAATGCAGCGAGGAAACGGAGCTCTTCTCCTTCGTCTTCTATCGCCCTCAATTTTCCCAACCACCATATATTAGCCTCTACACTCTATGTCCATCAATACATGAGAATTGACTTTAGCATTATCAGGTAACTAGAAACGCTCAGGAACAAATACTAGTTAAGGGAATCTAATCAGAGGCGTGACAGGAAATCAAATTCTATGCATTATACTCCATCAAGCATAACTTTACAGTCATATAGCTCAACTGAATAAACCTTCCAAGAAGTAAAATCAACTTTGCAATCATACGAGGCAATTAGAAAGCACTTTACATAAGCCAAGTAAATCCTTTTGCTTTTACCACTAAACTAATGAGGCAGAACATAAAGTAATGAACTTTATTCTCCAAATTGTCCCCTCTCCACAGAACCACCATCAACAAAAGTCCAAAGAGCTCATAGCAAACGGAAGTACTCAGATCGCAGAAACCCCAATTTAGAAAATTAATCAAAAAAAACTTTTGCTTTACCAATTCCGCTGGTGGAAAGTCGCCGCTTCTACAAAGAATCAGAAAGCAATCAATTTGGGGCAAAAAGCAAGCACCTTTAAGCTTCCGATTCTTCCAACTGCAATCCCAATCGTGCCCTCTACTCAGATGCCCAAACTGATGTGTTGCGAACTTGCGATTGCTTGCGGCTGGCGGGATGGATCGGGATGGACTGATGGATGTCAAACGAAACGACAACGCGCACGCTTCAAGTCCAACTTATGTTCGCCACTGCTCCAAAACGACGTGCCAGTTCGAGAGTCTCAGCAAAACGACGCCGCCCGATCCTATCAATACAAAACAACGCGTTTCTCATAACAAGAAACAGCGCCGTTTTGTACGTCTTCTTCCCAAAATTGCAGACGAGACGACGCTGTTCCTTCCCAGAGTTGCAAAGACGCCGTCCGTCTGTTCCTCCTTCATCTGCACCTAGAGGTTTCCCGGCCGACCAGGGGAGCGGAGTCACGCGGTTCTGCTCCCAATCCAGACTTTTCCCGGCGAGCAGGGGAGCGGCTGCTGACCTCCGCTCTGGGCTGGCTCCGTCCCTGTCTGCAACTCTGGGAAGGAACAGCGTCGTCTCGTCTGCAATTTTGGGAAGAAGACGTACAAAACGGCGCCGTTTCTTGTTATGAGAAACGCGTCGTTTTGTATTGATAGGATCGGGCGGCGTCATTTTGCTGAGACTCTCAAACCGGCATGTCGTTTTGGAGCAGTGGCGAACATAAGTTGGACTTGAAGCGTGCGCGTTGTCGTTTCGTTTGACATCCATCAGTCCATCCCGATCCATCCCGCCAGCCGCAAGCAATCGCAAGTTCGCAACACATCAGTTTGGGCATCTGAGTAGAGGGCACGATTGGGATTGCAGTTGGAAGAATCGGAAGCTTAAAGGTGCTTGCTTTTTGCCCCAAATTGATTGCTTTCTGATTCTTTGTAGAAGCGGCGACTTTCCACCAGCGGAATTGGTAAAGCAAAAGTTTTTTATGATTAATTTTCTAAATTGGGGTTTCTACGATCTGAGTACTTCCGTTTGCTATGAGCTCTTTGGACTTTTGTTGATGGTGGTTCTGTGGAGAGGGGACAATTTGGAGAATAAAGTTCATTACTTTATGTTCTGCCTCATTAGTTTAGTGGTAAAAGCAAAAGGATTTACTTGGCTTATGTAAAGTGCTTTCTAATTGCCTCGTATGATTGCAAAGTTGATTTTACTTCTTGGAAGGTTTATTCAGTTGAGCTATATGACTGTAAAGTTATGCTTGATGGAGTATAATGCATAGAATTTGATTTCCTGTCACGCCTCTGATTAGATTCCCTTAACTAGTATTTGTTCCTGAGCGTTTCTAGTTACCTGATAATGCTAAAGTCAATTCTCATGTATTGATGGACATAGAGTGTAGAGGCTGATATATGGTGGTTGGGAAAATTGAGGGCGATAGAAGACGAAGGAGAAGAGCTCTGTTTCCTCGCTGCATTAGGAGATGTCGTATTTATTCCGAAGGGTTTGGGCTTGCTTCTTGTTGGTAAACATCGGGCTAAAATTGGTTTCCTCCGGCGCTACCACTTCCGAGAGCCTCCTCCAAGTTTCAACAATTTCCAAGTAATAAATTCATAAATCCCTATATTTCCTAAATTTCAAATTGATGATGAATTGATTGGAATTGTGGTTGGATTTGTGGATGTTTATATGCTTTAAATTGATGGATGCTTATTTCGTTAAATTGAGTTATTATGTTTAGATTGGTGTTTACCTTGTTTATTTGGTATAAATTATATTTAGATTGATGAATTTGTTGATGTTTATTTGGTATAGATTGTTGATTTTGTATAGATTATTGCGTTGTGGCCAATTTGTTAGGTATAGATTTATGTTTACCGTGTTCATTTAAATTCTATTGTATTTAGATTTTTTTATTTTTTTTTGGAACAGTTGAGCCTTTAAGTTTCGCTCCCCCGGTCCCAAAATCCTGGCTCCGTCCCTAGTTGCAGAGACGCCGTCCGTCCGTTCCTCCTTCATCCGCACCTAGAGGTTTCCCGGCCGACCAGGGGAGCGGAGTCAAGCGGTTCTGCTCCCAATCCAGACTTTTCCCGGCGAGCAGGGGAGCGGCTGCTGACCTCCGCTCTGGGCTGGCTCCGTCCCTGTGTCCCGATTGAGCCAATCGAGCTAGTCGAAATTGCAGTGCTGGAGGCCACTTCCACGTGCCCTCGGTCGATTTGGTCGATCGCACCGACCAAAACCTCCCGCAATGGAGATGCTCTAAATGAATCACGACAGATAGATGATCCAATGGTAAAAGTGAGCCTACTCGGCTCCTTTAAACAAACAAAAATATTGGGAGGTTCGGGATTTGAAATGTGGTACCTCTGTGAATTTGTCTGATTCTGATCAAGAATAAGGTGAAATTCCTCATAACCTCTTCGGGTCACGGAAAGAAAGACCCGACCACGGTTCACCACCCTTTGAACCCCTTCCTTTCAAAACAAAATTTAAAAAGACGATCCATATATGTACCCTCGTTCAAAACTTGACTCAATATCTTAAAAACACAAAGTATACCAAAGAACCAAAAACACAAACTTCTCAGATCAATTAGAACCTCCGAGGCTTTTTGATAACTAAGCTATGGAAATCAGCGTTTCTATTTCGCTTAGGCATAGGGCAATAGTCACATTACGAAATTATCTAGCAGAAAAATCAAAGTACAAATGACAAAGAACAGAATCAAAACCTTCATTTGTTCCTCAAGAAAAGGAATATTGTTGTTAATGGAGCGAAAATCATGGAGCAAAATTTATGCTGCCAATAACCGACACAGAAATACGGATAGAAAGCACCCGGTAGTGTTCACATCTCAAAGTTCACTTAAATAGTGCAAAAATAGCACTTGAACTTCTTTATTTTTGTGCATTTATTACCACTACTAAAATATTTTACAATTCACCACTTAAGACTCTTATGACGTTTACACCGCCCCGTTCCTTTTTCATCCATTAATTCAAATCTCTCTCACACCAATTTCAGTTATCCTATGAGCCCTAACCTCTCAAAAGCCCCTTTTGTCGTTACGAACTCTTGCGAAGCTTTTGTTGAATATCGATACCTAAAGAGCAATTTAATTGATTGATATAACCTCAGATAGTGGACCATGTGCTTCTCACATACCCATTTTAATTTCAATTTGGATGGAAAAGGGACGGAGGTGGTGATTTGTAAATGTCATAAGATTGTACGTGATATATTGTAAAATATTTTAGTTTGGATGATAAATGCACAAAAATGAGTCTAAGTAGTATTTGTGCAATTTTCCCTTAGTTTTCTGTTAATAGTACCTGTACAAAGCACAAATCCAAAAGTTCAGTGTCTTTGTTTGCTTGGTATGACTGATAGGGTAATCAGATCTTTTAAGTTTACAAAAAGAAATTAGTTTTTTTTCCCTAGAACGTAGAGAAATTAGTGTTGAAAAATAAACTATAATATATCATGTGTTTCTCAATTTTATATGATAATATTATTTAATATTATATAGTATCAAGTTACAAAATCGATTAATATCGCCATTTCCTGAACGTACCTCGCGCGTTCTTTTTAACTTTGTCGTTGGCACATATATGCAAGAATATTCCAAATCATTTATTGTATAAAAAACTAGTCGGATTATAGTCCCAGAAGTAAATTAGTTATCCTATAGATTCCGAGTTCTTTAGCCAACGAAATTACTTAATTTTGTGTATTTTAATATGCCTACCCATGTGAAATAGTTAAGACCAATGACATAGGCAGATTCTTTTCTGAGCACATGGCAAAACTACGTGCCGAAGAGAATGTATTGACGTAGCTTGGACACACATCCAAATACAAAATTCACAAAAATTAATCATTTCCATGTAGCTGATGATAATGATATAGCACCTCTCATATCACATTATCATGCAAAACTAACAATCAAATATCGTACCATACTATCATTGACTTCATAAAAAATTAAATTCAATCACATAATTTTGTAGGGAGCTTTTAGTGGGAAGCAACTCATTATAGAAATGACGGTTTACTTAATTTTTAATACGTACATATATATATGATCGTTTTGCATATAATTGTAAATACAATTTGAGTTTACATGCATGCACTAAAGGATAGAGAACAATATGAAATATAGAAGTGGCATAATATTTGCTAGGTATCGTGCAATTAAAAGGTTGACCACTACTACAAGGAAAAATAGAGACATAGATATTAGGCTCAATATTCTCGGAAAACGTGGGTTACATCTATGCTCACCTCATGAATCTTATGAAATATTGTTCTTTATATTATTGAAAAATGTACAGTCATATAGTACAATTAATTCACATGTTAAAAAATTAATATATACATATTTTATTTTATTTATCTCAGCTGCGATCATGATGTAGCTAGCATATGAACTGAGTATACCATGTCCTCATACTTCAGTACCATACAAAAATTTCTTGTTGTGTACGAAGGAAAAAGTGGTAGAGTTAGTTAGTTTGATGTGTTTATTAACAAGAATCACCATCCGCAAATTGAGCAAGGGTTCTTCGATAGTTAACTCGTCTATCATGCAAGTTCTTTGCAAACGGTCAATGTGTTGAATTAGTTTTGTAAGTAAGAATAAATAGAAAAGTGGGCAGGGGGCTTTGACATTCCGCCCTCTCAATATCTTTTGGATTGTTCTAGCTTTAATCACGTAGATGATTAAGAAAAATTAAGGGCGGTCTTATTGTCATGGTGGTGGATAATTGCGTGACGGTGTGACCATCACATTCAATATTTTTTCAGTTTTACAAATTGGAGCCAAAACTCCAAATCTTCTTTCAAAGTGTTTTACTTGAAGGTTAACCAAGGGAACAATTAGAAGATTGAGTTTGACTGATTTGGCCAGTGGAGCCAATGTACACACAAATCTTGTAACTATGCGAAAGTTAAAATCTGAGTGGATAAGGTTTGAAGCGCATAATTCATTAACGAACATGGTATGGGATTAATTGAACGACAAATTAGACACCTCACTTCTCTGGTTATGGGTTGTGCAATGTTGGATTTGCATGTCTAATCATATGGGGTTTTCCCTAGCCATGACTAGTTTAACCATAACCACCATATTTTTTTTGATACAAAATATAAGAATTGATAATGTAAAGCAGGAGAGATTGAGTTCAACTTGAGACTAGTAAACACATTTTAATCAACTAACCTAATTAACGTCTATATGTAAGTCACTAATGTTAAAGTATAGGGACCCATTAATATCTTTATTTTATCAAAAAGAAAGTTTCATTAATCGAAATTGAAGTTTGGCATTGTACCAAACAATGGTGCACATGAAAAAAAAGAGTTAAAGATGAAAAGACCTATCAATATCTGTATGGTCTCACGAAAGGAAAAGCTCGGGAAATTGCCCAAATAATATTTCCAACATTGAACTACATTAGGCGACAATGCCACCATTGCCAAGGTGGAAAAATGAATTGATAATGGAAATTCCATTAAAATAAGGAAAAGACCATTAATTTGGATTCGAGTACGGACGCTTACCGGTGACCTAGCAGATCGCAAAACTTTGATTGACCGCAAGTGCCGTACTCATCGAAATCCGCGCGGACACCTGTCGATCATCAACCTCTTTTTTTATTCCCGCCAGTGCATAGACTTGCCGGGAATTCAGTTAATCCCACGTGGCTTTGTGGCGCCATAGCCCAGCGAGTACAGAAAACTGCACTCTCTGCGCGTACCACATACAAAGAAGTGGGTTCGGGGGAAGTTAATGTGGTGACGTGGCCGTTCGGGGTTGGCGGAGATGTGAAAGAAAGAGCAGACATGGTGCGGCACGTGACCGACCGACAACCACCTTTGACACGTGTCGAACTTTAAAGTGGGAGGAGAAAGCAATGAGGAGTCAGTTAGTGACAGTTAAGGTGGTGGTAAAGGTTGTTAAGTGCTCTGTAATGGCTTTTTTTTCTCTTTTAGATAGGAATTGTTGCAACGTCGTCATCGAAATTATGTTAATATGTTATTATTTGAAAATATGTTAATATTCCAAAATTATTAGGACAATGCGAAAAGGACAACTAACCTCATAGATAAAGAATGTTAATTAATTGACAAACTCGAACATTTGATAAAGGAAAAATTGGAACCTTAACCATCTTATAATCTTATCAAAATTATCTAACTTAACCCAACCGGGGTTTAAAGTGAGATTAGCAAAAGTAATTAGGCCCGGCCATTTTGCTATATAAAGACTACACTGTGACAACTTTTCTTTGACTCCATTTGGCTTCCCATTCTTTGTTTCTTCAAATTTCAGAAGCATTGTCACTGTGGGATACATTATACATACTGATAGGACATGAGACCTTGCTCTGCAGCAACAATGGCGGCTTATCGGATTTCGTTTTCTTTGGTTTCAATAACATTGGTGCTTCTTGTAGCCTTGCTTGTAAGCGTAAACGCAGACAATGACAATAATGTAAATTCAAGGTGAGCGTTTACTTCAATTTAGCTGCATTTCTCCGGTTTCCTTGACATTTCTGGGCTTTCTTGTCTGTGTCCGACCAGCATTCAGATTGAATCATCGTATCATTACCAGAACTTAGCTCCATTATGCAGTTTCATTGGACATGATTTAATATGGAAACTTTGAATTTTGAGTGCTCATTGCTTTTTTGTTTGCTGTGATAGCTTGGTGGGAACAGAGGAGTCAAAGAGCTTGAGCAACTCATCAATGGCAGATAGGTGAGTTTTTAGTACTACTTTACAGGTTTAGATCACCAACTCTAGTCTGCTTCTGATCTGGACCATCCAATTTTCCTAAGGCTACACAATGAAGCCATTGTGATTGGATCTAGAAAATCTAGGCCGTTCACTTGGTCATCATAGCTTCCCCTGTTGCATTGCTCTGTTTCAACTCCCCACTTCCCGAGCCTTTTAACTCGACTTGAGCTATGTTCTATCTCCTCCACACTCAGAGTTTGAATCCCTTTCCATAATTTAGATTATAGTAGAGCATCGCTTCCATACAAAAGAAAACAAAGATTATTTTTCTAACCTTTTCCCTAATCAACCCTCTCCCCACGCTTACCCGGCGGTGTTTGTCACTTTGTATTTTTTATTAGGTTGGTCACGTTAGTTACTTTTTAACACAATGAAAACCCAACTCAACTTCTTGATTTGTTTGTGTTATAATGAACACGCATTAGACAATCCAGATTCAGTTTCTTAATTTGATTTGAACAATCTATCTGCAGGTCAGATGAAGCTTTTAATGAGCACGCAGTAGACAATCCAGATGAGATTGCCTCTGAAGTCAATATGTAAGTCTCTCTTCTCCTAATATACATGTTTTTGGTTTAGTTTAAAGTCTTCTTATACTCAACGATTGAGTGAATTACAGTTTCTCTCGTTATCAAAGCCAAATGCCTTAAGATTTTATGGGGTCATAGAAAAAGAAGTGTCACATGCCAATGCCATTGATAATTGCATCAAGTAACGAACTCACTTGTTTTTTCACATGTCCTTTGCATTGCACATGCCTATTCTCCGCCTAAAAGGTTGAATTCACAGCCAAATAGTCAAACTTCCATTTTACCGCGCAAAAACTTCAGTCAAAATGGTCAACGGTTCAGAGGAAAGCTAGCTACAATGTTGTGTTGGATTTGGTACTTGGTTATTTGTTGTTGTCCAATTTCTGTTTTTACTGAGTCCTCCACATTAGCTCCTAAAGGGTTTGCCAAGGACCACTTCTTTTTTGCGATTTTAGCCAACCCATATATCATGCTCAGAAAATATTTGAGAGTGAATACTATACAACATTATTTTCCGAAATATAATTCCTTTAAAAAAAACATATGACAGTGAAGTTTATTAATATTATTCGTCTTTTACAATTCCTTTAAAAAAAACATTTTTTATTATAATAATTTTATAACCAATAAGGAAGTTGTCTTTTAACTTTTGTGTGAATCGATTGATGAACTTCACCCTCTTTGGATTTCTGGGGAATCAACCACCATGTTGACATGTTCTTCCTCTGGAGCAATTTTATCTTTCTCTCCCACATGGCCATGTCCCCAGATCCGCCCCTCACGCTTTTGCATTATTAATTTTCTTGTCTTTTTTCTTCTCCCCTTATCCAAATCTCCTTCTATGTCACACTTAGCTTTATGCCCCCATTGCATATGTTTGTGCAACTTTGGTGCTGTTCTTGGACACCACCACAATAAAGTCTAAAGCCCTTCCTCCATGTGGATATAGTTATGTACTTAGGAGAAACGTTGTTGTCAATTACATGCATTAATGGGCAGCAATCCATACACGTACTTAATTGTTCGTTTACTTATTAGATCATGCTTTAATTTTAAGCAAATTCTGTATTCACCAAACTGGTGGGGCAGAAGAGTACTTGAATTTTGCTCCCCATCAACAGCCTGGCCAGATTTATAAGCTCCAAAGATCACACAAGATAACAGATCTGGATTTTGTACTAGAAGACTCTTTTTCACAGTGGAATTTGATTCATTTCTTAGCTGATCCAACTGACAGAAACTATGTTGTTCAATGGTTCCTCCATGACCCCATTTAATGCCACATTTTTTCCAAAAAAGATTTCACCTCCACCGACATGACAGATTAATTCCTTGTGCCACCAAATTCAGGAAAATGAGATAAAATTAAAAATAAAATTCCAATTTCCGTATGGACCGTATTCATTTATCCCTATGTTTATTATTGGCATATTTTATGTCCCCAACATCAACCACATGGCCCCTACCCTTGTACAAGTGAAGCATTACAATATTTTCTTCACGTGTTCACAATAACTACCAATATGATGTTCATTAATTTACTTTTAATAATTTTTCAGGAGCATTCGTAATAGCACGGAGAGAAGAAATTTGGGATTTTTCTCATGTGCGACAGGGAATCCGGTGGATGATTGTTGGAGATGCGACCCACATTGGCAACTCCACCGCAAGCGCCTAGCCAACTGCGGTATTGGGTTCGGGCGCAATGCGGTGGGAGGCCGTGATGGGAAGTACTATGTCGTGAACGACCCGAATGATGATGATCCCATCAACCCTAGGCCCGGGACCCTCCGCCACGCGGTGATCCAAGATAGGCCCTTGTGGATTGTGTTCAAGCGTGACATGGTGATCACATTAAAACAAGAACTTCTAATGAATAGTTTCAAGACCATCGATGGCCGAGGTGTCAATGTACACATTGCATACGGGGCGTGCATTACGGTCCAGTTTGTTACTAATATCATGATCCACGGGCTACACATCCATGACTGCAAGCCCACCGGAAACGCCATGGTCCGGAGCTCGCCGTCGCACTATGGGTGGAGGACAATGGCTGATGGGGATGGGATTTCCATTTTTGGGTCCAGTCACATTTGGATTGACCATAATTCACTATCTAATTGTGCTGATGGGCTTATTGATGCTGTCATGGGCTCGACCGCAATCACAATTTCCAACAACTTCTTCACCCACCACAACGAGGTGCGTTTTTTATTCAACCAGGGAACTCCAGTGAGAAGTCCTGAAACTCTTGGTCCTACAGTTTTTTGGGATCCCACAATCTGATACTAAATTTCTAGTGTTCCAAGCTAATAATACAATGTGATCTGAACAGGTGATGCTATTGGGTCACAGTGACTCCTATGTAAGGGACAAGCTGATGCAAGTGACAATTGCCTACAATCATTTTGGTGAGGGCCTTATCCAAAGGATGCCAAGGTAACATTTCTCAACTGACTTTTCCCTCGTCTTTTCTTTTCAAATTTTATTTTTTTTAATTTCTAATTGGTCCCAATTTAATATAATTTGCAGATGTAGACATGGGTATTTCCATGTGGTGAACAATGACTATACACACTGGGAAATGTATGCCATTGGTGGAAGTGCTGAACCCACTATTAACAGCCAGGGCAACAGATATCTGGCCCCTAACAATGCTTTTGCTAAGGAGGTATAGATCGAATTTTGTAACTGTGTTCTTGTTTCATTTCTTGTATCCTATTTGTGTTTACACTCATTTTGTAATTTGATTAGGATTTTACATTGGAATTTGACAGTTTGTAACTTTAATTGGTTTGGGCAGGTTACACATAGAGTTGAACAAAATGACTGGAAGCACTGGAATTGGAGATCAGAAGGAGACCTGCTGCTGAATGGAGCATACTTCATTCAATCAGGATATGGTGCTGCAAGCAGCTATGCCAGGGCCTCAAGCTTGGGGGCCAAGTCATCCTCCCTGGTTGGCACCATCACTGCCAGCGCCGGCGTCCTTAGTTGCCGGAGGGGTTACCAATGTTAATGTTTGAATTCAGTGAAAAAAAAACCCGAAAAACACACAAAAAAAAACAAGAACAGAAGGAAAGAAAGAAATTATTACTCATTCTTTCTTCCTCTAATTATTGGTGAGTTTGCAGCCATTATGTTTACATCCCTTCACCCTATTTACCCCAATATTTGAAAAAGTGTAAATTTTTGTTTCTAGTGATATAAAATATCTACTTCTTACCAATGTTTTTGGTATTCCTTTGTTTTCTTGCATTGAGAGACCTCTTTTCCCTTTTTTGGCAACAGTCACTGGCAATGCATACAAGGCCACATTGTTTGCATGTGAGAAAACCAAAGGCATGTGACCTAAAGAACACTAGCACACCATATCATAACCTTTAAATGCAGCTGTCACCTCTTGGTACTTGCCATGTGATTAGGCAGGAGCAAAAGAATATTAGGACTCCTTCGGATTGAATCTAAAGAGGGCGAGAATTACTTATGGGGAAAGACATCCCATTATTCTGCCAAGCTATAATATTAGACATTCTTCATTATCACAAAGATGATTGTGTATTATTGTCTGCACTGATTGTTTCAAAGTGAGATTTAGTTAGGTTATGCATTGAAATTGCAGTACAAACATAAACACACGGAGATTTCATACATACCGGCAAACTTTGCTTGAAAAGGAGGTAAAGGAGGAACATTGTCATAATACATAGACCATAAATTGATTTTGATCCTATAATATGACCAACAATTGAAAAAACACTATGACCATAAACTACAATGCTCTACTGAATCAGAGATGCACAAAGTTGTCGATTAGAGTCGCAATTTTAACATTTTCAGAAAGGGAAGCTCAAAATGGGGTACCAATCTCACTCCTTGTCTCTGTGGGGCTGTACAAAGTGGACCGATTTCTTGGTCTGTTCTCTTCCAACTGCTTCACAACCTCATCCATGGAAGGTCTGACTGAAGCAACTGGAGCACAGCAACCCATTGCAAGTTTCAAGGCCTGAACTAAACCTTCTTCCATGGGACTCCTTACCCCCTTTAATACCTCCACATCAAACACCTCCAATGTTGTCTCCTCCAGAACCGCAACTTTCACCATCGAAGGTAAATCCACAAACTCACCACTCCTCCCGGTTTTACCAGGCTTCTTGCCTATCAAAACTTCCAATAGCAGAATCCCAAATGCATACACATCTGTCCTAGAACTACATTTCTTCATCTTTTGCAGCTCTGGTGCCTTGTAGCCATCATTCTTTGCAACAGTCACCATTTCATCAGCTACAGCAGGGACCATTAGTTTGTCAAGCCCAAACTCCATGAGTCTAGCAACAGAAAACTCGTCTACAAGCACATTCTTAGACCTTACAGTCCCATGAATAATAGGCGTTTCAAGACCAGTATGAAGATATGCTAATCCTTTAGCTATTCCCAGTGCAATCTTGTGTCGCCGAGCCCAATTCAGGACAGGTTTCCCTGCTCGGGTTTCTGCATCCAAGCAATACAGACAGAAGAAAGATTGTTTAAATCATCTGCAGTGAGTGTCCTGAAGTAACCAAATAGTCTTGTTCTTTTCAGGTTATTTTCATAACTTTATAGGTCAATGGGTGTGGAAGATAATAGATATGGTGTCTAATAATCTCAGAAAGATAAGGCCAGGTCCAAAGGGATATTGGAGTTGCTTAAGTTGATTGGGCCTAAAACTATTATGTTATTGCTAATTCTTCTAAAGTGGGCTTTCATGAACTACAGAGTTTCTGTTCTTTCAAATCCATGTAAACTGCACAAGTAATCTTATGGTGGACAGTGGGAAATGAATGTCAAATGATACTGACCACAATAAATCCTACAGCAATTAGGACTAGCCAATGGTGAACCATGTAAAATATTGGTTTCCATGTGTTTCCATGTTACCATTTTATTGCTCCGAAGCAACCTATATATGAGAAGATAGTTGAAGGTTGATAGTTTTAAATGTTTAGACAATCACAAGACTCCGAAGACATACAATGGGAGGTATATAGTGGTCCATCCATGACCTAACGAAAGACGAATGCATTCTAAAGGCAAATTACCATAAACTAATCAATCTTACAGTATAGTTGCAACCAACAAAGTACAAAGAACAGCAGGAAAATTATGCATACCATGTAAAAGATCATGAAGGGTTCGGTGAGGAAGATAGTCATATATCAGAAGCTTCTCCCCTCTTTTGCCCTGATAGAAAGCTCTCAATGGAATCAGATTCTCGTGACGAATCCTTCCCAATTGTTTTACCACCGGCAGACAAGAACCGCCATCCTTGCAACTACCTTCCCTCAACAGCCTTAAAGCAATTGTCCCACCATCTGAAAGCTTTGCCTTGTACACAGTCCCATAGCTGGTCTTCTCCAAAACTTGTCCTGTGGCATTCAGCACATCCTCTAATGTCAAATGCTCCCCGCCCGGAAACAAAATAAGCCTTCCTTGATCACCACCTCCACCGCCGCCAACACCACTTTCTTCATCTTCTGCTTCCTCTAACTCATCTTCACTATCTTCCCTGCTGTTTTTCTTCTTGTTTTGCACATATCCAATTAACAATGAAGCAAAGACCACAGTTGCAGTCATCAACCCAATCACAATACCAGCAATTGCACCAGGGCTCAAGCCAGAGCTCCCACTGCAACTTTTCAAAGGCAACCCACAAAGCCCCGGGCTGTTCCCCTCAAAATCCTCTACACCAAACTTTGATCCCTCAAAAACTGGCAACACCCCACTGAAGTTATTGTGTGAAAGGTTCAATTTTTCTAACTTCAGCTGACCTAAACTCTCCGGAATCGGACCCGAAAACATGTTACTCCCAAGATCAAGCTCTTTAAGCCCTCCAAACTGGGTCAAAAATTCTGGGAAACCCCCAGAAAACTTGTTCTCACCAAAATCAACAAACTGCAAACTTTTGCAGGTGGAGTTTGGCAATGCAGGTTCAGGAAGAGACCCACTCAGTGAATTAGCATGAACTCTAAGCGAAACAAGATTATTACACAAATTCCAAATAGATGGTGCTAAAACCCCACTTATCAAATTGTTGCTCAAATCAATATCAGACAAAGATGAACTGTACCCAAGCTCAAGAGGGATTGCTCCAGTCAAAAAATTGATGTTCAGGTACAAACTTTTGAGCATAGAGAACTCCCCAAGCTCTCTGGGTAGTGAACCAGAGAGATTAGCAGATGGGAGCTGAAGGGAATAAAGGTGGAGACTTTGGTCTTTGGAAAGTGAAAGATTGGTCCATTGGGGTGAAGATAGGTCATTGCAGAGCAAAGAAGACCCATTGGAGAAAACCCATTTGAGTCCTCTCCATTGACATAAAGGTACAGAAGAGTTCCATGAAGATAACAGCAAGTTTTGAGTTTTACCTTGCAGTGAAGCTTTGATGTTTCCCAAAAGAAGCTCAACATCTGCAGAGGAGGAAGAAGAAGAAGAAGAAGAGGAAGTGGGTCTGGTATTCAAGCTCAGAATGAAGCAGAGGATGAAAATGTGGATGCAGAAACGTTTCGAAATCGCCATGAATGAAGCAAAGAGGGAAAAGAAAAGAGGAAAGGTGGTGTTGTAGTGGTGGTGGGCTGTTCAAAGCAAAGAAGCTCTCTTTTTTTGGAAAAGCTGACAGAAGTGTTGACTATGAGTGATCTCCTAGTCTATTATGACTGATCTCCTAGTCTATAAACTAGATTTAGGGCCGAGATTTGATATGAAATTCGTACTATGTTAATATCCACCGTTGGATCTCTGCAAAAAGTTTGAATTTTAGCTCAAGATGACGACCTACTGTGCCCTTCAAATTATCTCACTCTCACCCAAGTGGAGCATTAGACGTTAGAACTCTCTGTCTGTACAAATGTTCGCAATATCGAAATGTTATATAAATGTTTATTGTTGTCAACTGTAACAAAATCCTAATGCATATATATATTAGTTTGTACAATATCAGGTAGGTAGTATGAAGAGAATGGGTCATGCAATTTGAATAAACAAAACAAGTAACACTTCATTCAATAAATTATTGGGCTTGCTTTTCATATTTAATTTTGTTCTGCGCGGTGCACGCCCACCTTTGGAACTGGTTGATTTTTTAAGTTTCTAGGTTACATCGCAGCAGAACAGGGGTTGCTTCCTTTAAGAAAAGAAAGCTTGGCTGTGGGATAAGCCACAAGGTCTTGTCATTTCAAGGTAAAAAAAGTGCAGGTGTACCGTATGTATGATTGTTCTTAATCTAGTGTCGTACACGTATCCAATCGTCTTTGATTTCCGGTTGAATTGTTGACTGAAGGTCAGAGATGATTGAGTGCAGTGTTGGCTTTCCTTTCGTATTGCTCCAGACACTACATCCATTGTGTCCTCATCATGCTTGACAGGTTGTGGGACAGAGTTTACAAAGCAAAAGATTACCAATCCGAAAGATTACCACATGAAAATGGATCGAGGAGGGGAAGCTAAGACCATCTCCAATGCAATGGTGTCAAACCCAAATATGACATAAAATCTTTCCCAACAATGTATTTCTACCGTATTTGTTGGATCAAATCAAGGTTTAGAGTAAAAAATTCTCTCAAATTTGAGAGAATTTTTTACACTTATGTCATATGGTAGACTCCATATAAAGTGGTTGAGTTGATATGGAATACATTAAAAAAGTATTATTTATTATGTTTTTTCAAGGTTCAAAGTTTCGGTTTCGGTTGAAATTTCGGTCGCCAAAATTTATGGAAATTTCGGAAAAAGTTTCGATTTCGATGGAAATTTCGGTAAAAAAAAATAAAAAAGACGAAAAACATGCTAGAACACCTATAAATTGATATCTCTACTTTCTATAGGCTCTAAAATCAACAAATAATGCAATTTAACACTTAAGCTATGCAACATTATCCATATGGATTAACTTTTATGTACATAAGAGAGAAGAATGCGTGTTTTGCATTCCACTAAGCTGTCAATTAACATAATATCTTAAATGTTATTGTGGAATACTTAAGGTGAGTCTCATGAAACATACAATAATTGAAGGGTGAGAAATGATTCCCCACGTAAGAAAGTGGAAGAATCTATCAGCATACCTATTGTTTTGTTAGAAATAATTGAAGGTAACAAATGATTCTCCATGTAAGAAAGTCAAAAAGACTATCTACGTTTAGCACACCTATTGCATTGAGCTTGATAATTGACGGAGGAGTGGAGGTGGTAGGGAATCATAAAGTAAGAAGAAGCTTAGTGTTTGTTTGTATGATAGATGATGAAGGTAGAGAGAAGTAAAACATAATGTAAGAAGCCTATTGTTTGTTTGTTAGCTTGATAATTGATGGTGGAGGTGGTAGAGAGAAGCTATGTAAATAAAACATCTTTACCAAAGCCTACATCAAAGTTTCACTGAAATTTACCGAAATTTACCGAAATTTCACCGAAATTTACCGAAATTTCCAACAGATTTCCGAAATTTCACCGAAATCGAAACCGAAATTACCGAAATTACCGAAATTTCGGTTTTTTCTGATGATATTGAAATATACCCCGATTCAAATTTCGGTGCTAAAAAATTACCGAAATTTCGGTATTTCGGCCGAAATTTTGAACCTTGTGTTTTTTAAGGACAACATGGCCCTCATGCCTGATGCATGCATACTATGAGGTGCAGCCTTAGATGCACATTCTCATGTGCGGCTCTGATTTTGTGATTCGTATGAATCCTATGGTTAGATTTGGTTCTGCCTTTTCAAAGAGAATGCTCATAATATTAAGTTTTTAGTATGTTCTTAGATTTTGAATTTTTTTAAATTGAAATATTCATAAAATTAATTTAAGAAACTCTACCTACAAATTAACTTAAGAAAAAAAAAAATTAAGGTTAAACTCAATTACTTAAAGTATAAAGTCAAATTTGAGTTTTTCATCATTGTGAGCAATGTTAAATTCGTATAGATAAATAGTTGTATTTTGTGATATCAAATATGAAATATTGGCTCCAACCATTAGAGATGGTCTAAAGGTATTGTTCACATGTAGTGAGTTCCACCTATTTCACTTTCACATAGAAATATAGTATGAATGAATTGATCATGTTTAGAATTTAGAATACACAAGAACAGTATAACATATTCTCTCTCAGTTCCGGATTTCGGGACATAGAACGTCGGTCCACCGGCAAGTATGGCTAAAGCACACTACTATCTCTCTCCTCCCGCAACTGAAGCTACTAGAATATACTAGCTTGAGTCTAATGTCATGAAATTACCTAGTTAGGGGAATAATTTCATGGTATGAAATCCATGATTCCTTTCCGGCATGACTTTCATCATCAATCCCTTTATTAGTTGTAAGACTAACTTTTTGTTTAAAGAGAAATTAAGCTTATTAGAAGCTGTATGTTAAGTGGTGAGCAGCTAATGAAACTTTAAAGTACCAAAATGGATTTTGTTATTTAACCTAGTAGACCACTTTTTCAGCATGGTGGAGACACACTGATTGCTTCTTCTGGATTGCATCTAATGATGCAAAATGAGGCAGAATACAGATATTATTCCTCCAATTTGAATTGAAAAGGTTGGAGGCAGATTTTTGTTATTTTACTTAGTTATTTTACTATTCATAAGTAAACCCAAATCATCACCAAAACCTCCCTCACCTTTTTATTTCCCCAGTTGAATTGCTTAATGATTCTGTTTAGGGTTAAAGGATCAGAAATTTGTCAATGACAATGAGTAAGCATGCTCCATTTGAGAAAAATCTCATTTCAATCTATATTTTCCATATATCACAACACACAGTTCTACATTCATCAAATAACAATGTTCAGTTAGATAGATTCATTGGTGTTCATTCACATATGCACTTTTGACAAAATTAAGTACAAATTGCATTCCTATAGTTGAGAAATTACCAGTAGTCCATGCAAGAGCATAATCCATGTTCGAAGTGGTGGAAGCGCTTGCGGTCCCTGACAATGATCTTCCGTTTATAAACTTTTGAGATTAACTTTATAGAAGAGTGGCAATCTTCGCATATGCGTAGGTTCTTAACAATTCGAAGTGGGGTTTGAGGGGCAGCACTGATTAAGCCAAAGGCAGTTGCAATCTTCTCACTGTGATAATGTAAAGCACTTTGTTTTTCTTCTTCCTCCATGTTGAGCAACACTTGTGTGGTGTCAGGCCTATGGCCTTCTAAGCTCAACTTGTTCGAAATTTCCTCTAACATTGAGTGGATTTCTCCGGCTCTAGGATGTGATTCATCTTCTACCAGAAACTCGTGAATCACTCCATCAACCTCAATACAACTGCCTCCCGCGTCTTTCCTGATGTCCCTATCTTTCATCAGCAATCTAACTTTTGCAACTGCCTCCCAATTTCCTAACGAGGCATACATGTTCGAGAGAGCAACATAGGATCCACTATCATGTGGAGCCAAGTCTATCAATCTTTCTGCCACTCGTTTACCCATATCGATGTCCCCATGCTTCTTGCAAGCACCGAGCAATGCTTTCCATGTAACATCATCCGGCTCAATTGGCATGTTCATTATAAGTTGTTCTGCTTCTTGTAACAGTCCAGCACGACCTAATAAATCAACCATACACCCATAGTGCTCAATTCTAGGTTGCAAGCCAATCACATTCACCATGTGGTTGAAAAACGATCTGCCTTGCTCCACCAAACCTGCATGACTACAAGCACTCAAGATAGCAATGTACGTAACATCACTAGGCACCACACCAGCACGTTCCATCTTCGAAAAACAATCTAATGCATCGTAAACTCGACCATGCATAGCAAGCCCACTGATTATGGCATTCCAAGTAATCACATTCCTTTTAGGCAGTTGCTCAAAAACTATAACTGCCTTCTCAATGCTACCGCACTTACAATACATATCAACCAGAGCCGAACCGAGCACATCATCAATCTTGATCCCCTTCTTATCAGCATACAAATGCACCCATTTCCCTAATTCAAGTGCACCAAGCCGCGAAATCGCAGGCAAGACACTAACCAAAGTCACATAATTTGGACCTACATTCCCAATCTGCATATCCCGCAACATCTCTACAGCCTCCTTAAACAGCCCTTTTTGCGCATACCCGGAGATCATCACATTCCATGACACCACACTTCTCTTCGGCATTTTATCAAACAGCTTCCGTGCAGCTCCGAAATCACCAACTCTCACGTACCCATCAACAATCACATTCCACAAAACCACATTACCATCAGCACTCCTAGAAAACAACAGATTTGCATCCTCCATAACTTCACACATTGCGTACATCCTCACCAGATTGCTCACCACAAACTCATCACTTTCCACTCCAAACTTCACAACCATCCCATGAACACACTTGCCCACTTCAAGACTCCCCATTTCAGCACAGGCTTTCAGCACAGAAGGGAAGGTGAACCTGTTGGGCCCCACAAAGCCGCCGCCGCCACCACCACCCACCATTTTCGAAAACAAAACCAGAGCTTCGAGTTGGTGCTCGTTTACAGAGCTCTCGACAAGAGCTCTGATGATGGTGTTCCAAGAAAAGCAATTGGGTAGTTCCATCTGGTCGAAAACCGAACGTGCGCATTGGATGCTGCGGTGGTGGTGGGCGGAGAGGGCGTAGAATCGGAGAATCTCGGCGGCGGCGAGCGGGTCGTGGATTTGGCGGGTTTTGATGAAGTGGGCGTGGACTTGGTGCAACTCTCTCAAGGTTTTGCATGCTGTGATTTGTGGGAAGAGTGAAGAGGGATGATTGGGTGGTGCGCTTGTGGAGTTCATGGGGGGAGTTGGGGCTTGTTTGGTGGCCAAGAAAATGTGGCCTACAATGTTCCTGGAACTTTTGCCATGTTATCCACTTGAGGTTTTGGCCTTTTCCTATAGAATTTGTATGAACAATCTTCTAAAACTCACCTAAAGTTGATCACTTTCAAGCAATGTTATAAATACATTTTTGTCATCCTTCAAACTATTGAGACTCTTGTTTCTAGCTTGGTAATGTTTGTTACTTGTCACTTTGTAGCAAGCCCAAGTCTTCTGTTTCAAGAGAATCAGACCAATGGGTACCAAGTGAAGGTTCATGGTTGCTAATTGGCATTCTCTACTGGGTTTTCTGTTCAACAATCTGTCATCATGTGCCCAATTGGCATTCTCCACTGTGTCTGCCTTTATATCCACAGCTTCACTATATACAGTGATCATTTGTAAACAATCTGAAAAAGTTTGCTTCTTCATTGACTCCCAAATTGCACAACATGTCTACTGCTGGCGCTGTGATCCCCTGCAAAGGTATACCAACCATAAATTTTCCAACTTTTTGATCGTTTTCAGTTCATAGGTTGTCTTTTGGATTCATATCTTCAGTTGGGTTTGTAGCGAGATTGATTTTTTTTTTTTTTTTTGCTGTTTGTTTGGGTTCTTAATTTCACAAAGGTTTATGATACTGTAAAAAGATGGGATTTTTCTGTGGTTTGATTTGCAGCGGCGGTTGCGTGGGAAGCAGGGAAGCCATTGGTGATGGAGAGGGTGGAGGTTGCTCCGCCGCAGGCCATGGAAGTGAGGGTGAAGATCAAATATACCTCACTTTGTCACACTGATCTCTACTTCTGGGAAGCCAAGGTCAGTAAATCCAATGAGCATGAATGATTGTATGGGTTAATCTTTTCATTTTAGTGTTGGTGTTGTATTGCATGTCGTTTGTAAGTTGATGGTGAATCTGCTATGAAACTGGGAATTGAATTGCGGATTTCGTACTTAGTTGGGTGATCATTATTTCTTAGCAAAATGTTTCAGTCAACAAAGATAAAATGGCACTCAAGAAATTTGGGTCTGTTTTCCTTGCCTATAGTATGTGGCTTACCTTTCTCACAAGCTTTAGTTTCTTTTTACTTATTTGCTTTGTTCTTCTCTTCTGGGAATTCAGGGCCAGACACCACTGTTCCCGCGCATATTCGGCCACGAAGCATCTGGGTACGCTGTTTATTTTATGGAAATTTTCATTATTTCACTTGGGAAGGTCATGCTTTTCACCAACTATTAAGTTGTTTAACTTTTGACGTTCTGAAAGACCGTAAAATTACGTGTAGACATTATTTGCCCCAACGGTATGAATGCACATTTGCAAGAAATTGTTGTGAAGAAAAACTGATAGGTCTTGTCACTGCATAGTTCATGAATTGGAACGTCATCCCTCAATTTTGACTCTTGCTACAATATTAGTCCAAATTACAAATGTAAATGCTTATTGTTGAACAGAATTGTGGAGAGTGTTGGGGAAGGTGTTGAAAACCTCGAGGCTGGTGATCATGTGCTACCAGTTTTCACTGGGGAATGCGGGGACTGTGCTCATTGCAAGTCTGAGGAAAGCAACATGTGTGACCTGTTAAGGATTAATACAGACAGAGGGGTCATGCTTAGTGATGAGAAACCAAGGTTTTCTATAAATGGGACTCCTATTAATCACTTTCTTGGAACATCCACCTTCAGTGAATATACTGTTGTTCATTCCGGTTGCCTTGCCAAGATCAATCCCCTTGCACCTTTGGATAAAGTTTGCATCCTCAGTTGTGGTATCTCAACTGGTTAGATGTCCTACTGGAAGCATTATGTTCATGAGTTATGTATGCGGAGCTGATACTCCATATTCACACTGTTTGTCTGTTTTTCTTTTGAACTTCAGGTTTAGGTGCCACTTTGAATGTAGCAAAACCAAAGAAGGGATCTTCAATTGCTGTGTTTGGACTTGGGGCTGTTGGCCTGGCTGTAAGTCTTGGGCAAACTTTTCTGATCCCAATTTGGAGTTTAGTTTGTTTACTGCATTTTTACTTAGATATGTATATTTTTCTAGGCTGCCGAAGGTGCAAGAATTTCTGGGGCGACACGAATTATTGGGGTTGACAGGAACCCCAAGAGGTTTGAGGAAGGTAAGTTTTTGTTCATTGTCATTTGCCAGGGTTTAACAGGTAGTTACCATAAAAAACTTGAAACACATATTTTTACTTAAAACTTATTTTTCTTTCCTTGTTGTAGCGAAGAAGTTTGGAGTGAATGAGTTTGTCAATCCAAAGGACCATGACAAACCAGTGCAAGAGGTGAATCCAAATAGAAAAAAATGTTGCCATAGAATCCAGCCTTGTAAAACTTTCTGCCTCCGCCAGTCTGTGAATTGCAATGGGTCCCAGAATTGCAACTCTTCACCCCCTAAGTTGTAACTCTTCATCCCCAAATTGTAACTTGTCATTCCTGAATTGTGACTCTTCATTCCTGAATTATCTTGCTACAATATTAGTCCAAATTTTGCTACATGAATCTACATTGGTAGTTAGGTTAAATTCAAGCTTCTAATTTGATCTCTGGACTAAACAGGTTATTGCTGAGATGACAAATGGTGGAGTTGACAGGAGCATAGAGTGCACAGGCAATATTAATGCCATGATCTCTGCTTTTGAATGTGTTCATGATGTATGATTTCTGACTCAACATTTCCATTTCAGTTGTTAATACTGGAGTAACAACTTAGTTTAATAGGGTTGGCTCCATGATACAATTCGAACCTTTGTGTTTTCGCTTAGGATTCAGACTTTGGTGGCTTCAATTCAGAAGTCATTTGACCATTAGTTTCATTAGGTTGAAGCTGAACCGGTCTTTTGTTCATGTCCAGTCAACTAATGGTCTCTGATCTAATGTTGAAGTTGGAGATCTGTGTGCTAGTTCATCTGGTTTACGTCTGTTGATTGGTATGGCAGGGTTGGGGTGTGGCTGTGCTTGTAGGAGTACCAAACAAGGATGCAGTCTTCATGACTAAGCCGATCAATGTGCTTAATGAAAGGACTCTCAAAGGAACTTTCTTCGGGAACTATAAACCTCGCACAGACCTCCCTTCTATTGTGGACATGTACATGAGCAAGGTAACATAACTTTCTTCAAAATTTCATGTGGTTTAGCAGGAGTTCCAGCAAGTTATTATGGATTCTAAGTATTTCCCTTTCTCTTTCCAACAGAAACTGGAAGTAGAGAAGTTTATAACGCATCGAGTTCCTTTCTCTGATATCAACAAAGCCTTTGATTACATGGTAAAGGGAGAAGGCTTGCGCTGCATCATAAACATGGAAGAGTAGCTTTTGATTCACAAACATAAACTACTACACAAGTACTTTCTTTGAGGAACATCTTTAAGTATGTACCAAATTATGCAGCTTCACACTGCTTAAGCTTATCTTCTATATATGTGTAACTTGTAATGGAAACTATGAACTTCCATTCCTATAATGATATAATTATCTCACTTCTGTAAAGCCATTGGATCATTGCATCACTTTAACAGCATTTGATATTGCGGTGAGTTGAAGCTCGAGTTATGTTCGTACATGAGTTCGAGTTCCGCAGTTTATGGACTCGGGTTAAGAGTATATCCGAAGCCGACTGTAATCCATATTTGAACTCATATTGGACTACTCCTCACCACAGGTTTGGTTATTCTCTTATCCAATCCGCACAGGTCAAATATCAAATTTTCTATGCTCCAACAAAAACTTTTGCTCTATTGACACCAAAATTCAACATGTTGTCTACTGCTGGCCATGTGATACCCTGCAAAGGTGCCAACCAAAAATTCTACAACGTTTTTATCCTTTTCAGTTCATATATTGTCTTTGGTGTCTGTATCAAGAACGAAATTTTTTGTTTTTTCTATTGGTTTTCGTCATTTGGGCTTCTTAACTTCACAGGGGTTTATGATTTTATTAAAAGATGAGACTTTTCTTTGTGGTTGAATTTGCAGCGGCAGTTGCTTGGGAAGCAGGGAAGCCATTGGTGATAGAGAGAGTGGAGGTTGCTCCACCGCAGGCCATGGAGGTGAGGGTGAAGGTCAAATATACCTCACTTTGTCACACTGATGTCTACTTCTGGGAAGCCAAGGTCAGTAAATCCAATAAGCATATGTATATAATATTGTGTAGGCTATTCTTTTCACGTTTGCTAGTCTGGTAATCTGGAGTCGGATTCCGATTACTAATTACTAATGGTTTGATAACTAGGTAGAAATGACAAAATACGTAGGCTCCAAATTTTGGATTTCTTACCACAAAAGTTAGGGGATCATATCCTAGCAATGTGAACTTCAACAATAAAATGCAATGGCAATCACTTGAGAAAATTTCCTCCTGTTTTTCTTGCCTATAAAATGTAGCTGAGCTTTCTTTTCATAAGCCTTAGTTCTTTACTGACCTGCTTTATCTTTCTCTTCTGGGACTTCAGGGCCAGACACCATTGTTCCCCCGCATATTCGGCCACGAAGCATCTGGGTTCGTTGTTTGTTTGTTTATGTTAATCTGATGTCTGACTTGGGAAGGTCATGTTTACACAAAATATATACTTGGTGAAATTTTGACATTCCTAATATCATTTCCAAGACGCTAACAATATGTGTAGACATCAGCGTCCCCTACAATATGCATGCTCATTGACTGGAAGTTAGTATGGAGAACAACTGATAGCTCTTTGTCCGTGAATTGTACTTCGAGTTACAATGGGTCCCTGAATTGTAGCTCTTCATCCAGTGAATTGTAGCTCTTCATCCCTGAATTGTAACTCTTCAATCCTGAATTGTACTCTTCACTCCTGAATTGTAACTCTTGTTACAATATTAGTCCACCATTTTCTAATGCAAATTCTTATTGTGGAACAGAATTGTAGAGAGTGTTGGGGAAGGTGTTGAAAACCTCCAGGTTGGTGATCATGTGCTACCAGTTTTCACTGGAGAGTGCGGGGACTGTGCACATTGCAAGACTGAGGAAAGCAATATGTGTGACCTGCTAAGGATTAATACAGAGAGGGGGGTCATGCTTAGTGATGGGAAATCGAGGTTTTCTATAAATGGGACTCCTATTAATCACTTTGTTGGTACATCCACCTTCAGCGAGTATACTGTTGTTCATTCCGGTTGCCTCGCCAAGATTAATCGCCTGGCACCTTTGGATATAGTTTGCATCCTCAGTTGTGGCATCTCAACAGGTAGGTGTCCTACAGCAAGCATCATGTTCATGGGTTATGTTCAGAGCTTCATATGATACTGAATATTTTGTTTTTCTCTTGAATTTCAGGTTTAGGTGCCACTCTGAATGTAGCAAAACCAAAGAAGGGGTCTTCAATTGCTGTGTTTGGACTTGGGGCTGTTGGCTTGGCTGTAAGTGCTGGCAAAATTTGTTACTTGATCCTTAATCCTTATTTTAAATTGGCATTTTGTTCGTTTTTCACATTTTGACTTAGATATAATTGTGTAGGCTGCCGAAGGTGCAAGAATTTCTGGCGTGAAACGAATTATTGGGGTTGACTTGAACCCCAAGAGGTTTGAGGAAGGTATTTAAATTTTTTTTTTCATTATCATGCACCAGGGTTCAACAGAAGTTTACTACAAAAAGCTAGACGCAAATTGTTGCTTAAAACTTCTTCTTTCCTTGTTTCAGCGAAGAAATTTGGGGTGAATGAGTTTGTGAATCCAAAGGACCATCAAAAACCAGTGCACGAGGTGAAAGATGATTCTCTTTCTTATTAGATTTTGCTACCTATATCCAGAGATAAGTTATACTCAACCTTACAGTTAAATGTTGCTGCCAGAATTCTAACTCTTCCTTCCTGAATTGTAACTCTTGCTCCCAGTATTGTAACACTTCATCCCTGAATTGAAACTCTTCATCTCTGAATTGAATTGCAATTAGATATTGCTACGTGACTCAACATATATTGTTGCTGAGATGACTAATGTTATATTCAATTTCTAATTTGATCTTTGAACCAGGTTATTGCCGAGATGACTAATGGTGGAGTTGACAGGAGCGTAGAGTGCACTGGCAATATTAATGCTATGATCTCTGCTTTTGAATGTGTTCATGATGTAAGCTTTCTGACTCACATCATTTACATTTCGGCTGTTAATACTGGAGATAATGTGGTCTAATAGTGTTGGTTCCATGATGACAATTTAAAGTTGAACTATTGTATTCTCGCTTAGGATTCAGACTTTGGTGGCTCCGATCCATAACTAAACCATTAGCTTTGCTAGGAGTGAATCCATGTTTAATCATCCAGTGAATCAGTAGTTTCTGGTTTAATGTTGAACATATATGTGCTAGTTACTCTCTAACTCTTGTCTATTTACATTCTACTATAGCCTGCTACTAAGTTATCAGCTTATGTCATTTGATTGGTATGGCAGGGTTGGGGTGTGGCTGTGCTTGTAGGAGTTCCGAACAAGGATGCAGTCTTCATGACGAAGCCGATTAATGTGCTTAATGGAAGGACCCTTAGAGGAACTTTCTTTGGGAACTATAAACCTCGGACAGACCTCCCTTCTGTTGTGGACATGTACATGAGCAAGGTAACATCATTGTTATCTTAAAATTTCATGTACTTTATCAGGCATGATCGGTTAGGTTGTAATGGATTCTAATGAATGCTGTATTTTCTCTTTCACCCTTCAACAGAAACTGGAAGTAGAGAAGTTTATAACGCATCGAGTTCCTTTCTCTGAAATCAACAAAGCCTTTGATTACATGTTAAAGGGGGAAGGCTTGCGTTGCATCATAAACATGGAAGAGTAGCTATAAGTTCACAGAAGTAAACTTCAACCAGTAACTTAATTCACTGAAGTATTTCGCACTGCTTACGTTTTATGTATAACTTGAAGTGGAAACTCTTAACCTCCATTCCTGAAATGGTAAAATATATCTCACTTCTGGAAAAGCATTTGGATCTTTACGTTCGGTTTGAAACAGCGTATGCTACTGGAATTCCATGATCAATGATTCAATTCCAGTAGCAGCCGAATGGAATTGCTCCAAGTTAGGATAAGACAAATGCCAAAACCAAAATGCCAATATCCAGATTAGAACATTGTACAGTTAATAAAGAACAAAGCTATATAGGACATGAATCCTGAAACAGTTCAACTAATTGATGTGTTCATGTTCGGTTTTCAGTGAACACTTCTTGGAGTGTCTCCTGTACTTGAAAGCATTAAGTCCTGTGGAGTGCTTAGCAGAGGCCATTTTTTCTTAACAAACCTCTCCAAAATAGGCAAAGTACCTTTCCCTCATAATGAACCCTCAGTATCTCCATTTCTCTTCCCCAATTGACATTTTTCGTCTGGTTTTTATAAGGTCAAGCATTGAATAATACATAGAGGTTTGGAACTCTGGTGCAAAATGACCATTTCTTAAAAGCTCCTGAGAAACTAAAAGTTTCAATTCACCAATTCGGAACCCTGCAGTATACTTCTGTTTTTGGTTTGGATTGAGACTTGGTTGCTCAAATCAAGAATTGATCATACTGTTGCCTGCTAATATGTTTCGATCGAATCAAGGGCATGGGATGTGGCCGTGGCTTGTAGGAGTGCCAAACAAAGATGAAAGAACCCTAAAAGGAACTATTTTGGAGCACTACAAAACCCGGACTGACCTTTCCTATGTTGTCGACATGTACATGAACAAGGGAATCCGACTTTGATATGAAGTTTCGAGTGCATTTTGATCACTTTCCAACAGAATGTGGAAGTAGAGAAAGTTTATTACCAAAGCCTTTGACTACATGTTGAAGGGGAAGGCGTGAGATGTATCATAGCATGGAAGAATAGGAATATAGCATAGGACAGAAATAAACGTCATCTTTCTTGTTTGTTGAACTGCAATAGGCAATAAGAAAGCAGATCATCATCTTCTTCCACAAATGAGACACAAGATACTATAAGTTCTCCATGTAGTGCTGTACAAAATTACAAGTTTTGACCCGAATGGATGCCTTAAGTTCAGGTGACAAGTGAACTCACATTCATCTGAAGATTAAAGGCATTAAGAAGATATCAGACAGTTTTCTTCTATTGACCAAAACCCTTCAATCGGCCATCTCTATGTCTGACCACAACAATATGAAAACCAAGCTGAATGAGGGTACTCATGTAGCTGCTACTTATACTTCTCCATGATTCTTCTGGCTTCTTCTAGACTGTCCTCCATCCCTTCCCCTTTTGTAGTTGAACTGGTGCCTCCACCCCCCTTTGGCCCTTCATCTTTATTCAAAGCTATGAATATAAAGTATACAAGCCCGATCGTAGCCTGTTATCATACAACGCGTAGTTCATATACATCACAATCACATTTCTTGCAGGGAAACTTGTTTACAGAATATTTCGTTTCCTTATGCAAGGCAAAAAAGTAAACTCAAAATCCCAACACTGAACTGATACTGACAAGCATACTTTATATACATCACAGCCAGCCAGATTAAGTCAGAAAAGATTTTATCATTCTATTGTTATTGAGCGGGAATGAAATAGACGACATACCAGCACAAAGAAAGCTGTAGAGATGAAAGATTTGAGCACAAAGAGTGAAATAGTCAATCCAACTACTGTCACTGAAAGCCTTGCAATTGGTCTCGGTACAGAATCCTACCATCCAGAGGCAAAAAAAGCACACGAAATGTCAAAAATTTTCTATTAGTTCTAAAAACAAGAAAAAATGATATGCGTAGAAAATGCAAATCAAAAGATCGTAGACTCGGCATAGCTTACTGGTACAAGATTGGTTCCTGCCTCAATTCCATCTTTCCCAACCTTCCAAGCCGTTTGTACAACTATTTTATACAATATAAACCATTCATGAACATCAATGTGAAGCTCAAACTCAAACATTTGCACTCAAAATGCCGAACAAACAAATGTTTCCGATATCAGAATATAGCCCAAAACCCCAACCAAAACCCTAATGTTCCGAACAATTCATAACGTTGACTAAAAAATAGCCTGCCTACTAACATAATATATGAGCCTCTATGTTCATACTCAAAATAACACATAAACATCATTACCATTCCCTTTTCTTGGCCATTCATTGACATTTTAACTATACTAACCAAACTTCACAAAAAGTTCATAGCTTTCTCCATAGCAGTGAGTTTGAAACACGCAATATAACTCAAGAGAGATTCCAAAATGCCACAATCTAATATAAACCCAACCCGAAAATCGAAAACACGAAAAACCCGATTCAGGAAAATGAAAACTGCACGAACCCAGAAAATGAAATTGTCCAACACTGCCAATCACAACTACAAATCCACAAAAGTAATCAGAAGAGCAAAAAGGACAGTGAAGTTTGAGCTAAACCTTTCAAGAAGTTGGACTGCGCAGCGAACACGGAAGGAACAGACCGACGACGATTCGGAGTCCTCCGCCGCGTAATCTGCAGAGCTGAGTGCAAAGGTTGCCTCTTTAACCTCAAAAACGAATCAGAACACAAGAATTGAGAGCTGGAGAAAGCCAGAGGTTGATTGTTGAAACATTTTGTGGCATGTTTTTGTTGGGTTGTGCAGCAGAGGCTCTGCAACGTAACTGAACCAGCCATGAACATCTTGGTTCAATTATGATTGTGTTTGCTTTGCGGCAACGGCAGAC
Organism: Spiraea crenata; assembly: GCA_033992175.1. NCBI lineage: Eukaryota > Viridiplantae > Streptophyta > Magnoliopsida > Rosales > Rosaceae > Spiraea > Spiraea crenata. The sequence continues at coordinate 220,232 of JAVBHV010000055.1, read as the reverse complement.
TACTTGAGTGGAGAGCTTCAAACCGCCATTTTTGCTTTTTTACTCCGAGAACTTGTTGAGTTGTGAGCTTCTTGTTGAGCTTCTCTCTGAACCTCACAACAAGCAGCTATCCGAAACGCTAAGCCCAAATTTGGCATTGGGCTTAGAGTTATGTGACTGGTGTTCTATGGCCTCTGGGCTTTTTAGTGAGAACTATTTAGTGTGTGAGATGAGATGAGATTTAGGGTTCTTTTGGTATTGTTGTGAGAATAAACACTAGTGAGAAGTAGACATGAAAAACGCATTCTAATTGGGGTAAAGAGTATCTTTATTATTTCATTAATTCCATTAAAGGGAGATGTGATGGATTATAGCTTTTCATCTTCGCAGTTTCGAAAAAGCAGCACCTTAACTGCTTCTTAAAATCTCCACCATCACAGCTAACGGTAAAAAAAAAGAAAGAAATGACATATTAACAGAACAAACTTTTGCTCCAAAATTTTCCAAAAAAAAACTTTTTACTCTAAAAAAACAATTTCAAAGAAGAGAATTAATGATGTATATACCGTACAATGGAAAGAGGATATAGACCAATCTGACTCAAGGCTATTAATGATTCCACATCATTATACAATAACCTAATTTTGCTTCTAGTACGAAATAGCAGTAGGATGGTCAAGTAAGACGAGGCTCTCAACAAACGAATCTGCGGAGCGGTAGCTGTGGTACCCGCTGACTCCAGAATCATCGACTTGTTTGGTCTCAGGGTCCACTAACCGAGCTTCACGACCATCATGTAGCACTACTTTACCACTGCTCTTCCCAGAACAAAGCCACAGCGAATTACTAATAATTACATCCATTTGTGCGGTAAATAGTTTGACCCATGATTCCTCCACACCATATTCTTTCATTACCCACATATGCCAATGTTTACCACGAATTTCATCCGAAGTCATGCGGCAAAGCGCAAGAGACTCTTGGTACCTCGAAACAAAGCCCTTTCCCTCCTCAATAGGCATAGTGCTAATTTGTTTTCTCAAATTATCAGATATCCCTATACAGTCAAATAATTCACTCGACAAATCAAACAATAGAATGAAATAAATCCCGCAGAGTGCAACGTTCCAATGAATAGCGTCATTGACGAGAGCAAACGGAGGAGAAAAACTCAACCCAAAAGTAGTCAGGAATTTCATTAGCATGAGTTTTCCAAGAACCCCGGGATAAAGACCAAATCTGAATTACGGTTAATGCTTCACCATTCAAACAATACCTCACACCTCTGAAAACCTTATAGTCATTGGTACGCGAATCACAACCAAATGCATACCCTTTTGTGTGATAATGCCCCGGTGGCCACGGATCGTCAGGCTCAGGCAAAACCACATACTTTCTAATACTAGGATTCCAAATTAGTATGGTACCATCCTCGAGGTAAGGATCGTTACCAACCAGGCATACGAGACCGTTACAAGTTCCAACCACATTCGCATTCGCAACCACCTTCGGGTTTAGCTTCCCGTGAAAAGCGTAACGCCACTTGCGAGAACCGAGATTTTGGTTACCTTGAAGTAGAAGGAGCGCCTGGCCTTCCTCGGTCCGGTTGGTAAGTTGCCGGCGGGTGTGGCTGCGGAGGAAGGCGGTGCTTTTGATGAGGTCGTTCCAAGACGTGCACACTATTCTGCATCTCCCTACAGATTTGAGTGGCAACCGTAGAAAGATGTGGTGTAGTATTCCTCGGGAACGGACGCCAAGGCTGACAAGATTCTTCTTTTGCTCCCAGTGGACAAGTCTGACATTGCTGGTTCGATCAATTTGGTAGTAATATTTTGCTCTATTAATCTTCATAGTATTTGTAATGTACTAATATAGCGTTTCCTGTCCTATTTTGATCAGGAATTCTGAATTATTTCCCAGTCATACTTGCACTAGGCTACATCTTCTTTGCTGAGACCTATACCGTTTTGCAATTTCTTCTCATCATTCGTTTCTGAAAAACAAATTATATGAACACAAATTCCATGTGGAGGACCTTATGTGAACGTACGTTTTAGATACACTATCAATTATCAAATTCAAAGTTTAATTTGGTCACGTTGTACAATGGGAAGAACCTGATCTTGCTTCTAAGGCATATTATATACAATATGAAAATAACACTATGGTCAAGTAATTGACGAGACTGGTTGGTAACTAAGGCATTTAATTGCACACTTTCCATTGTAGTTTAGGACAATTATAGTGCGTTTGGTATCATTTCACAATACTATTTTTGTAAAATCATTTTATAAATTAAAAATAAGAAATTCAATTTAGTATATTCAGGATTCGAGAACACGTTTGGTGTCATAAATGGAAAACAGTTTTGGAAGAACCAAAACACAAAACACGTTTGGTACTAATATTGTAGAACCAACAACAAAAGAATTAAATACAACAACAAGCAGTGGTGATCAACAAAAGAATTATGAACTATCTGATTAGTTTTCTGATTAGTTTTCTTGAGCACATATCTGTGTCTGGGTTCAATCATGAATCATCTATTCTAGTTTAACTTCTATTGGGTAACAGCTTTGGTGGCTGAAATCAAGGAATTGAAAGAGAACAAGCAGATTGAGGATGATATCCTTCTGGCCGTTGCTGCCCTCGACCACTACGGCAGTCCACCCAGAAAATCTTTGCCGTATCAGACCACAGCGGCCCTCGACCACAGCGGCAACCCTCCACTGCCCGTCGTCGCTGCCTGCCCAGAAAAGCAGACGCCGAAGACACGAGTCACCGCCAAGCACACCGAGGATGCCGGCGCCTCCGTCATCAAGTCCCTCGCCGACGCCGACGTGTCTACAACACTTCTCTGCAGCATGCCATCGCCACGACCGCTGATGAGGACCTCGTCATCGACGACCAGAAGTCGTCGGGATCCTGCGATCCTCCATCACGCCTGCGCCGATGATGGCACCACGACGGGGAACTTGGATCGGAGCTCCCAGGCCGCCGATCTGTTCGTGTGTTTGTTCGGAAGGTTCATGCCGTCCTTTTTAGAGCAATTCCGGATTTCTCTTTTTTTTTTTTTTTTTGGTGAGATCCGGATTTCATTTTTCAAATCTACATAAAACGCTATGAAACTGTTTTCTATTGATAAGGCTTAAATTGATCTTGTATCATAAATTCTATTTTTACTATTTTTTAAATACATTATGCCAAACATGTTTTGGCCCGTTTTTAAATTTGTAAAACAGAAAATGGTATTGTAAAACAATACCAAACGCCCCCTTAGGATTTACAGAAAGGATAGGTTTTGAGTATGTTCGGGTTTCTTTGGTTTCCTTTTGCCTAGAATTTATTAGTTTCTTTGTTGTTATTCTTAATTCTTGTTAATAGCTGGACTAAAATAATGTTTTTTCAGTTTCCTTACATTATTGTTTCCTTCGAAAGGTTGTATTGTTGGAAGCTTTGCTTCTTATTTTAGTAGCTTTCTTTCCTTCGTCTGTTTGTCGTACTTTCGAATGTAGTGTTGGTTTTGGGCTTGTAGCCGGTGCAGTGGTTGCTTTAATTTTCAGTGGCGGCAAAAAGATAAGTACATTTTTCTCTATCATAACTAATTTTTTTTCTTTCTTTTGAATTAATATGTAGAGTGACACAATTTATTTTTGTAGCGGAGCTATTGGGTTGTTCCTATGAAGGAAGCATGAAGTATGACGTCTTACCTTATCTTAATTCTATCACATTTAATATGTGGTATCAGGCAGTGCATCTTCTTATGATGAATGCGCTTAACTCCTGATATTTAGAATTGAGGTTGGCGTCCAGCGTTGCTCTTGAATCTTTGTTTCTTTGCTCAATAGAGCTATCTATAAAAAAAAGAAAAAGTAATTGACGAGACTCTCTAAGAGTCTCGGAGTCGAAGAAGTAAATCCTTCAGCTTAAAAATCGTCCACTTCTTTGGTCTTGGGGTCCACAGAGTTAGCTTTACCGTCAGAAATAAGTAGTGATTAACCACTTCCTAAGCCAAAATGCATCGTCATTGATTTCATTCAGGTACAAGCCAAACAGTTTAGTTCATGATTCTGCCTACAATGGTAGACAATTGACTATACACCGCCACGGATCAATACTTTCACAACCGCCTTCTTTGTGACTTTTCTTGGCAAAGACGCCACATCTGTGGCCATTATTATGGGGTCACGGCATAGCTGTGACAATTTTTCTATTATGCCACTCTCTCTGGCAATATGTTAGAAAATACCACTCTTTTGCTGTGGTGTGGCCCAGTTGACCACTCTTTTGCTGTGGCCCACATGGAAGAAGCAAACGAGCAGCACAAAACAAATTGTTTGGAGTGTCCTCATTGCAATGACAAAGGCAACAAAACGAGGCAAGTGAGATGCCTTACGTTGCAAAAAAGCAAAATTTGATTCCTCAAAATCTTTTAAGTCAATACAGACATATAGGGGATAATGAACTTAGACCAAATCAGTTTATACTAATCCAAAATCGAGTAATGCACCCTTAAAAAAATTATAAGCCTCTTTGGCAGTGAGAACTCTAGAAGAAGGGGGAGGCTGTTGAATTTCAGAGTAGCGCAACAGCGGATCGAGTATCACCAATTTTGTCCTCAACTTAATCACTTGTCAACCTCATGTTTATTAAGAGGTCTCGGTGATATGAAGAGATAATTACTAATTAGTTTATTATTAATAGTAAGATATTTGTTGAAACTCCCGATGTGGGACAATATATCATTTTAACACTCCCCCTCACGTGTGACCCGATGCTATTGGGGTACACGTGGAAGGTAATGTTGGGTAGAGTACCTGAATTTGAAATGGACCAACATTGGGCCTGAATAATTGAAATGGACCACATTGGGTTTGAAATATCAATCTGCTCTAATATCATGTTGAATTTCAGAGTAGCGCAGCAGCGGGCTGAACATCACCGATATTGTCCCCAACCACCTGTCAACCTCAGGTGTGGGGTTTTATTAAAAGGCCTCGGTGATATGAAGAGATAATTAGTTTATTATTAATAGTAAGATATTTGTTGAAACTTCCGATGTGGGACAATATATCATTTTAACAGAGACTTCCCAAATTAATTGATCTTCATGAGCATGATCAAGAGACAAGGAAAAATAACGTAATCACATCTATCTACTATAGTCCTCAAATCTTCACATATGTTTATAACGCCAAAATTTTCACTGGACATATGAAAGGATTGAATTAAAAAGTCCATGTGCTTGCGCATATTGAATCCAATGAAGAGCATCATTGTCATGTTCACAACGGAGAGATCAAAACAAAAACGTTCGATGCAACAATTGGAATAAATTCAATAAAATAAAACATGTTCTTAGCTTCTAATACGAAATAGGACCGGGTTTATCAAGTAGTACAAGGCTCTCTACAAAAGAATCTATGTAGAGGATAGGGCAGTCACACCAATACATAGTAAAGTTAACTTCTACGGTTTTACACCAATCATCAGTAAAGTCACTAACTATTTTGGTTTTAGGGTCCAGAGCTTTAATAGATTTAGCAGTACTACGTGCCACTACTTCACCAGTGCTCTTTCTAAACCAAAGCGGAAAATACACATTTTTATCCATACGTATTTCGAGTAATTTAGTCCATGATTTCGCCACACCATACTCTTTCATCACCCACATATTAAGGCATTTAGTATCCCAATGATTGTCCCAAAGGGAAAGAGACTCGTGGTACCTCAAAATACTATAATCATGACGGTGCTCTTTCTTTCTCAAATCTTCACATACCTGTATCTGGCCAAATTTTTCAGTAGACATATGAAAGGATTGAATAAAAAGGTCCGTGTTCTCGCACATTTGCATCCAATGAAGGGCGCCATTGACAAAAGACGATGCAGTAAAATCAGGCCCAAAGTGTTCACGAATGTCATGCCCCAAGTCTTCATGAATATCAAGACTCTTCCAACATCTCGTGGCTAAAGACCAAAGTTGAACATCACATGGCATTTCAACCTTCCCATTCCTATAGGTAGTAATGCGTCTCAAAACCTTATAGTCATCGTTATGTGAGTCGTACCCAAATGCATAACGTGAGTCACGGTGATCAACACCGTCCCTGACACTAGGTTTAGGCAAAACCACGAAGTTTCGAATACAAGGGTTCCAAATCATCGTGGTACGATCAGCATGCGTTATAATGTGAATGCACACAAGCCCATTACAAGTTCCGACCAAAGCCGTCCCAATTGCTTTCTCATCAGGGTTTGGATACCCGTGTACATGTTTGGATACTAATTTTAATGGATTCGGAAGCTTGGCATACTCACCGAATGCAGCGTTATCCCAATGCAACGCGTAGTGCATTTTGTCAAAATCACCTACTCGTTTTGTTAGGACGAGCTGATCAGCCCCGTCATTGTTGCGGCGGTGAGTGTGGCTGCGGATGAAGGCAGAGCTTTTGATGAGACGATTCCATGACTTGCACACTTTGCTGCATCTCCCTAAAGATTTTGGTGGCAACCTCAGTAAGATATCTTGTACCAGTTCTTCTGGAAGGAAGGCGTAGGCGTCTGACATAATGGTATCGAATCAATTTCCAAATCTTATTCTGTTGTGACCTTCAATGGTAGTTCGAGTTAGGATTAGGAGGTTTCGCAGATGACAATGAGGAATTACGAATGTTCAATATGCTAGTGCAAACGACCATATGGAAAGTAATTAAAGAGGATTATTTACCAATCAAACTGCATAAGGGAATCCTTAAGCATCAAGGTATATGCATTTAGTCTAACATTGAGCACGTTTAAGATCATAGACACAATGATATTACACATAAGAACTTGACAGTTTATTACCTTTAGATGCAGCAATGGTTGGACAAAGTAGCAAGGGTTTTCTACACAGCTATCACCTCAAGTTCTCTTCTCTATGGGGCAAAGATGTTGAAAGCGATGATAGTGTGCAGGGACCTTAGCATCATATATATAGGAGTTAATTAGGTCAGACATAGTCCTCCCATAAAAGACTATATCGCCCTAATTGCCTATTTTGTGCCTTAAGTAAAGTTCTAATTGGATTAGGAATGAATTCGGCCAATAATTAAACATGACCGTCTTTGTGATCAACTCAGATACTCAATTGATCACATCATAACCAAGACAAGATACTTAATATAACTCAATAACTTGATTCTTAAGTAACATACTTAATTACTGTCACATTATGTATATAATGTTAATCCATATCTTACATTTAGGTCCATTCCGTACCGTATTAGATATAGCTTCTTCCTCCAAGTACATCAAGGAAACCTTGCAATTACTTTTTATTCTGATTTATGATAATTACTTTACTAAACAAATACAATGTGGAAGTTTCTGATACACAATTTCTGAATTCAAATCTCATGACAGTGAACCTTTCAATAAACAAATTACACAGTAGAAAGATATTGACCTGACCTTGCTCATTGAATAGGTCTTATTTCATATACAAATACGACTCTCCCAAAAACCATCCCATTTGGAACTTAATATTGGTTCTGTCCCTCTGAGCACCTTCGTTCTCTCCGGCTTTGTACACAAAAGAAACTTGTAATTGTAACTGAAATTAAACAAAAGTAATCATAGCAGATTCTTGAAGGAATAACGTTACATGACTTCCACTTAACTAATGTGCAAGAACGCAGCAATTAGCTTAATTAAATATATGCTAAGAACATGCTTCTTGTTTCTAATATGAAATACAATTGGGTTGGCTGAGTAATTCAAGGCTCTCCACAAAAGAATCTATGAAGATGTAGCTATCATACCCATCAACTTCAAAATCATTGACTTCTTCGGTCATAGGATCCACAGATTTGACTTCACGTTTCGAAGCATGTACCACTACTTCACCTGTATTCTTTCTCAACTAAAGAGGATACAAATCAGGACAATCCACGAATTCCTTTAGGCGTAAACCAAATAATTTAACCCAAGACTCTGCCACACCGTACTCTTTCATCACCCACATGTTAAGGCATCCACCTCGCTCTTCACTCCAGTCGTGCTCGCAAAGGGCAAGAGACTCATGGTACCTCAAAATAGTGTAGTTAGCAGACTCTTTTTTCCTCAAATCTTCGCATATCTCTATCTCGCCGAATAAGTGACCAGACATATCAAAGGACGGAACAAAAAGGTCATTGTTCTTGCGCATTTGAACCCAATGAAGAGAGCCATTAGCAAAAACGGACGGATTGGGGAGAAGATCGTGCCCAAAATCTTCATGAATGCCCCTAAGACTCTGCCAACATCCCTTGGCTAAAGACCAAATTTGAAATACACATGGTGATGGTTCTTCGTCCGGAGGCCTATTAACAACAGTACTTCTCAAGACTTTATAGTCATTATTTCGCGAGTCATAGCCGAACGCATAGCGCGATGTACTATAACTATTACTATCCGAGGCAACAATTGGCGGCTCTGGCAAAATCACAAACTTACGAATACAAGGGTTCCAAATCAGTATTTTATAACCCTTGATTTCGATGCATACGAGCCCGTCACAAGTTCCAGCCACGTTGGCAGCTTCGTTATCAAGAATTAGATTCCAATGCAAACCTGCTAGCATGACTTCTGATGGAATCGAAAGCTTGGTATACTCACCGAATGCGGCGTTATCCCAATGCAACGCGTAGTGCTTTCTGAAGACATGAGATACTGGTTCAGTACAAGTTTGTACTAGAAGAAGATGTGCGCCGCGGTTGTCAGTCCGGCTGCGGTGCTTGCGGATGAAGGCAGGGCTTTTGATGAGAGAATTCAATGCCCTGCACACTTTTCTGAATCTCACTAATGATTTTGGTGGCAAGATCAGCAAAATTTCGTGTATTAGTTCTTCGGGAAAGGAGATGGTCGAATTCGAAATCGTTTGTTGCTCTGAATTCTTCTATGGTAGAAATCGAGTTAAGTATGTGTACATATTTAGTTGTGCCAGGATCAATCTAGAATTGTCTCCAGATCATCCAAGTCGGACTAGGCCACAAAAATAAGAGATTGAAAAGAACGCTTGCTTGATTTTGTACAGACGATCGACTTTTCCAAATATGAAGAGGAAACAAGGACTCTCTATTCCGAACTTTTGACCTCTTTCCTTATTTCCGGTTTTGCCAACAAAAAACAAACGTGAAACGTTTCATGAGAATCCGTAAATTAACAAAAATGAGAATCAATTTGAATTCTATTTGCTCATTTCTAGAGCATCATTCGATCAGATACAGTTAGATGATAAGCATGTAATTGAAAAGAAAGTGCTAATTGTTCAAATCCAACTCAACTTCTTGGTTCTATATCATGGAATATCAACGCTCGTGCGATGGCCTGCTGGTCTTTACTATGCAGCATGGATTCCTTAACATGTGGGTGATGAAAGAGTATGGCGTGGCAGAGTCGTCACAAATTTATAAACCTGTGTATTCTCTTTTGCTTTGGTTTAGGAAGAGCACTGGTGAAGTAGTGGTATGTGGTTCGAAAGCTAAATCTATGGACCCTAAAACCAATAAAGTTCATGACTTTAAAGTAAAAGGGTATGGCAGCTACATCTCCATTTGTAGAGACCATTGCGTTACTTAACCAACCCAGTTCTATTTCTTATTAGAAGCTATAACAAGAACATTGCTACTCTGCACATTAGAGTGCAATGTCTTTTGTATTCATCTCTCCATTGTTGATCAAATTTGAGCTTGATAAGTGCATCTGTCCAAGTGTAGCGAGCTTTCTCTGCATGAAACTTTTGTTCACTCGTTTTGGTTTTCATGATTTCAGTTTTTATGTCTCGTTATATATTAAAGGGCAGAGAGAACAAAGTTCCCCAGCCAATTGCTAATGTAGGTAACATTTATGTTCGTGAAAACCGAGTGCAATTGATTTCAAAGCGGGAGAACCTAAACTTTCTGCTTACAATTACGAGATAAATTTGACAATTGCTAAAGAGGGATATCTTGTTAATTGTGTCACATGACTTTCGTGGTGCTAAAGTATATAATAATTCTTACCATTGCTGTCTGTTTGGTTTGGGAAGCGAAACCTCATTTTTCTGCTTATTTTAAAATTATAAGTCCTACTAAATTACACCTTCCTCCACACTACTCTACACAGGCAACACCTATACAGTGAAATTTGAAATCAACATATGGAGTCAAAAGCAAAGGGAATCAAAGATAATGGAGACAATGGCCTTCATAGGAAAAGGGCTCTTTTACCAAAACTAAAACAGCCCATATCACTGAAGTTTTTGAGGAAAACAATGCACAGACACATGGTGAATCTGCCATGAGTAATCTAACAAAGAGGCCTATTCAATTTCAATTCAATTTGAGTTAAAATATGTACCAAAAGAACAGAACCCCGAGGTGAAGGTGGTGGAGCTGGTGAGTGCCGTTCAATTTTTTAATCTCTCTTCTTTTCTTGCTTGTCTGCAAAGGATAACATTATAGTAATTATATACACTAATTACAGTAACAAAACTATAGTAGAGTTCAAGAAAGGAATCAAGGGAAAAGAGAGAGACCCAATGCAAAACCAAAGAGGTAGTGGTTAAGGTTTTGAGGCAAGTTTGCCAATGCCGATGCCGCTGATCAGGCAATCCTCTATCTCCTACAACCGCCACCAAATGCCGAGGCAAGTACTCTTCCTCACCACTCACCACCACCACCACTACCACTTCCTCTGCTTCCTCTTCACTACACTTCTAACATTGATTTCTGCTGAAAATGTTGAGGTTCTTACATTGCATTCATGGCTTAAAAGTTCCAACTCGCCCTCACCGGCTTCATCAGATTTCTCCAACTGGAACCCTTCGGACCCCAACCCTTGTGGCTGGTCCTACATTACATGTTCACCCCAAAACTTTGTCAGTGAAATCAATATCCAGTCTGTTGAGCTAGTCCTTCCGTTTCCTACCAATTTTTCCTCCCTTGCCTTCCTCCAAAAGCTCATAATTTCAGGTGCTAATCTCACGGGGACAGTCTCACCTGACATCGGATACTGCAATGCACTTACTGTCATTGATGTTAGCTCAAATAGTCTTGTTGGAAACATCCCTTCAAGCATTGGAAAGCTCCGAAATCTTCAGGACCTGATATTGAACTCTAACCAGCTCACAGGGCAGATACCAAAGGAGCTTGGTGATTGCATCAGCCTAAAGAATCTCCTCATATTCGACAACTATCTCAGTGGGATTCTTCCTTCTGAACTTGGCAAACTATTGAACTTGGAAGTCATTCGTGTAGGTGGGAACAAAGACATTTCTGGGAACATCCCAGATGAGCTTGGAAACTGCAAGAATCTGCAGGTTCTTGGTCTTGCTGATACCAAAGTTTCTGGCTCCTTACCTGCATCATTGGGAAAGTTAAGCATGCTTCAGACGCTGTCCGTTTATACCACAATGGTATCGGGTGAGATACCACCAGATATTGGCAACTGTTCAGAACTTGTGAACTTGTTTTTATACGAAAATGACCTCTCTGGCTCGCTTCCACCGGAGCTAGGTAAGCTTCAGAAACTTGAGAAGATGTTATTGTGGCAGAACCATCTTGATGGGACTATTCCTGATGAGATTGGCAACTGCCGAAGCTTGAAGACCATAGATCTTTCTTTAAATTCTGTCTCCGGAAGCATACCCCAGTCTTTTGGGAACCTCTCGAATCTTGAAGAGCTTATGCTTAGTAACAACAACATCTCTGGTTCAATCCCATCAATTCTTTCCAATGCCACAAAACTGTTGCAACTGCAGCTTGATACTAATCAGATTTCGGGCTTGATCCCAACTGAGCTGGGGATGTTGACAGAGCTAATGGTCTTTCTCGCTTGGCAGAACAAACTTGAAGGTAGCATTCCATCAGAGTTAGCAGGTTGTAAAAGCCTTCAAGCTCTTGATTTGTCACACAATGCTCTCACTGGTAGCTTACCTCCTGGCCTATTTCAGCTGCAGAATTTAACCAAGCTTCTCTTAATCTCTAATGAAATTTCGGGTAGCATACCTCCAGTCATTGGAAACTGCCGCTCTCTCATCCGTCTCCGCCTTGTCAACAACAGAATCAGTGGAGAGATTCCAAGTGAAATCGGGTTGCTTGACAACCTTAGTTTCCTTGATCTCTCCGAAAACAATCTTGTTGGTCCAGTGCCAGATGAACTTGGTAAATGCAGTGCATTACAGCTGTTGAACTTGAGCAACAACAGCCTTGGAGGTACTTTGCCAAGCCTTTTTTCTTCTCTTGTTCGGCTTGAAGTGCTGGACGTCTCCGTGAATCGATTTTCCGGTCAGATTCCTGACAGTTATGGTAGGCTCACGTCAATTAACCGGCTTATCCTTAGCCGGAACACACTTTCAGGTCCGATCCCCTCTTCACTTGGTCACTGTTCAAGCCTCCAGCTACTTGATCTTAGCAGCAACAAGCTCACTGGCACAATTCCAGAGGAGCTTTTCGTGATTGAAGCTCTTGACATTGCTTTGAACTTGAGTTTCAATGCCTTATCTGGTATTATCCCTTCGCAGATTTCTGCTCTTAATAAGCTGTCCATACTAGACCTCTCACACAACACGCTTGAAGGTGACCTGTTGGTGCTATCCGGGCTGGAAAATCTTGTTTCTTTGAACATCTCGTACAACAATTTCACTGGCTACCTTCCTGATGAAAAGCTGTTTCGACAGTTGTCAGTAACAGACCTGGCAGGCAATGAAGGATTGTGCTCCAGAGGTCATGACTTATGTTTCGTCAGCAACGGTACAACAATTGATATGTCAAGTAGTGGTGGTTTCAGAAGGTCATGGAGACTTAAGTTGGCAATTGGGTTGCTGATTGCACTGACCATTGCCTTGGCAATCTTTGGGGCTGTTGCAGTGTATCGAACACGAAAGATGATCAAAGAGGAGAATGATTCTGAGATGGGAGGGGACTCATGGCCTTGGCAGTTTACTCCATTCCAGAAGGTAAACTTCTCAGTTGATCAAGTCCTGAAATGTCTGGTGGAAACCAATGTAATAGGGAAAGGATGCTCAGGAATTGTTTACCGGGCAGAAATGGAGAACGAAGACATTGCAGTGAAGAAGCTCTGGCCAACAACAATAGCTACCAGATATGATTATCGAAATGACAGGTTTGGATCAAATGCAGGAGTTCGCGATTCCTTTTCAGCTGAGGTGAAGACCCTTGGCTCTATTCGCCACAAGAACATTGTTCGGTTCTTGGGGTGCTGCTGGAACCGCAAAACACGATTGTTAATGTATGAGTACATGCCGAATGGGAGCTTGGGCGGTCTACTTCACGAAAGAAGCGGTAACTGCCTGGAATGGGATATAAGATATCGAATAGTACTCGGATCAGCACATGGACTGGCCTATTTGCACCATGACTGTGTACCTCCAATTGTTCACAGGGACATCAAGGCCAATAACATCCTCATTGGTCCAGACTTTGAGCCCTGCATTGCTGATTTCGGGCTTGCCAAGCTTGTTGATGAAGGAGATTTCGCTCGGTCCTCCAACACAGTTGCTGGTTCTTATGGCTACATTGCTCCTGGTTAGTACAAATTCTTCACCATTCCATCCCCATCAGAAACCTGAATTGCAAATTCTCAATGACAAGTAGATATGAAAAATAGTACTAATTCCTAAACTAACTACATTATTCTTGGCTGTGAATTACAGAATACGGATACATGAGTAAGATAACCGAAAAAAGTGATGTGTACAGCTACGGCGTAGTTGTGTTAGAAGTGCTAACAGGAAAGCAACCAATTGATCCAACCATACCAGATGGGCTGCACATTGTGGATTGGGTGCGGCAGAAGAGAGGGGGAGTTGAAGTCCTGGATCAAAGCCTGCGTGCCAGGCCAGAATCTGAAATTGAGGAAATGCTGCAGACGTTAGGTGTGGCTTTACTCTGCATAAACCCAACCCCTGATGACAGACCAACCATGAAAGACGTGGCCGCAATGCTCAAGGAAATAAGGCAGGAGAGGGAAGAGTGCACGAAAGCAAACATGCTTCGGAATTGTCGTTCTGAAAATGATCAAGGGCAAGAAAGCATGATCAATACCAGTGGAGGAACTTCATCAGCAACTACGCAGCATTCTTATCCTGCAAGTAACAGCACAAGTTTCTCAGCATCATCATTGCTATACAACTCTTCACCTAATATAAAAAAAAACTATCAAATAATCAAATAAGAAGTTCTATTTTAGACTTCCGCTAGAAAACTTGTTTCAAAGCTCAGTTTCTCTGATAAAGAGAGAATTTTAATAATCAGAAGTAGCAAAGTCACTTTTCAGCTTCTAAATATAGAATGATCCTTTTCTCTGTTGACTTCATGTTTTCTTCTCTATACTATATAATAGCTTGAAGCTTTTGTAATGACTTCATGTTTTCTTATAACCTTCAAAACAAAAAATTGAAACACTTGTATACTTTTGACCTTTTTGATTAATGTTGAAGTACCACTATGCACAAGGAGTTTGTGTCTCAAATGTTTTATCGTGCATCCTGTTCTATTCCTATCAAAAGAATGTATGTTATCTCATAACCTAAAGAATGAACCAATAGTTTCGACCCCTTTGATTAATGTTCAAATACAGTTCCAAATACTAGGAGCTTGGAGCTCAAATGACCAGCACCTAAAGTTCTACGATCGAATGTCATTCCAAAAAGAATATATGCATTTGTATAACCTCAACAAATTTGAACCACTTGGAATAGTTTTGACCTCTGTGATTAATATTCAAGTACCACCATTCTTATAACTGAGGAGAGGAGATCAAATAGTTTATAATGCACACCAAAGTTCTAAGTTTGAATTCCATATCAAAAGAAAGTCTGAAAATCCAACCAGATCTAAACTAGACCAACTGATAACACCCGTAGTCTGAGAATAATCAAAAATCAACTGGCATTTGACTAATAATGTTCTAACTACCTATGTATTTCCAGAGAAGAAGGTGTCGTACCTGAAATTTCAAGCCTTGTGGTCCTCCTAAAAGTTGTCCAGCCGCCAGACAGGTCAGGGTCAAACGACAAAAGAATGCAAATCGCTTGGGTTTGGAGTCACGTAAATCAAATGTCATCTGGGTTGGATGTCAGCCAGACCGGCTCATAATTCGTTTCTGGGCCAGTTACGGATGGAATGAACTTGAATCGGACTAATTAGATCGCTCACTTGCTGGATCTCGAGCTTCTGCATTTGCATTTGGAAGTCCCGCATATTTTCTCCCTACTTTTGTGAATTCCTATTTGCATTCCTGCAATCTTCATCTAGCTACTCCGAGTCCTTTGTGACAAACTTCATTATATCGCTTTGCCCAAATGGAGATGAGAGAATCATCATCAACAAATACATAAAATTAAAAATTGAAACTTTAGCAACCATTTAGATCATATCATAGCAATATGCAAACATTCATATTTATTGTTTACAGAGTACATAATGAATGAGCGAGAATTACACTTCTCATGTACATCATTTACGAATAAATTCAAGTTCTACAAACTACATTATCAATAATTAACACAATAAACACAACATACACTCGATCGGGCTCCCTATTTCGAGGCTACAACATATAAAATCACATAATACACCACATCTAAAGTATTAGCCATAGAGTTACAGTATTTTCAGATTAACCGCTTTACGCCCTTTTTATCCGAAAAACCCAACGTATTCATTATTTTCAAACGCATGATCTGATCCTCCCCATTATTTTGACTGAAGATCAAATTTGACCAGTCATCATCAACTGAATTGCCTAGCTAGCTAGCTTGTCTCTTACTTCACTGTTTCTTTTGTGCGGTTGTGGCCGAAGAATGTGACGAACTATTCGTGCCAGCTGGTGTGCTTGCATTCTGGTTCCTTTGCGCCTTTCCGGGCCTTTTGCTGCCCTCCGATTTCTGCCCGGCCACTTGCCGTACCTTCACTCCTCGTATCATCTACATATGCACCGATCAACAACACAGTTAATCAAAGTTAATC
The DNA here is from genome assembly GCA_033992175.1 of Spiraea crenata. Taxonomy (NCBI): domain Eukaryota; kingdom Viridiplantae; phylum Streptophyta; class Magnoliopsida; order Rosales; family Rosaceae; genus Spiraea; species Spiraea crenata. The sequence continues at coordinate 204,258 of JAVBHV010000055.1, read as the reverse complement.
AAATTTATCGCGTACTCAATTAAACTAATTTTGACTATAGAATCTTCAACCAATACATAGTTAATCAAAGTTAATCACATTTATCACGTACTCAATTAAACTAGTTTTGACTAGAGAATCTTCAACCAATTCTTCAAATGGCACAATGAAATAGGAAACGGCTAATTAGACAGCTAATACTAATTAAGAGAATGCTTACATATTTGTTGCATTTAACATCTGAGTAGATGACTATGAAGTCCCCTTCTTGGAGTTCATTGGCTTTCACAAAATCTCCTTCAAGAACGTAGATTCATAGCAATTTTAGATAACAAAACAGCAATCGAGATCACAACAATTAGTTTGGAATGAAAAAAATTAGAGCAATGAAACGTATACCTGTGTTTTCAAGGAGATACATCCTGCTTTTGTTGTTGGGCCAGTACCTGAAACTCCACATATAAACGAAACGAGCAAAAAGAATTACTTACGATTTCCAGCGGTACCGGAAACATTGAACACGAGATTTAAGTTTAACAACATTGATACACCACATTTGTATAGGAAAATGAGCAATGAACATTAGTGATGAATACCTGTATCGCATATTCCAAACACGAGAAGTCCCGATGTCCTCCATTGCAATCGAAATCCCATCTCTCTGATCCAGCTCAGGAAGATGAGTTTCCGCTTCTTTCTGATTAATCATCAACCACAAAAACACAACCGAGATTTCCAAATCCAATTAATAATTTATCGAATAATCGGTCCAAATGACAATCAATCAATAGAATTAAAACGTACTTTTGGCAGCACGATTCGACCCAGACTACCGACATCGCTCTGCTTCAACACCTTCTGCAAAAGAAACTTCAAATTCTTCTCTGATTTCCATCCCTACAAAAAAAAAAACAATTCCATATCTATCTATACAATCCAAACAAACTAATCACTACAAAATTAAAAACGGTCACTGATTAATAATGCACCATAACTCAACCAACCTGGCGCCTTTCGTGCCTTTCCTGAGCAACACTTTTGTAATTATGTGCTTGAGTACCAGCAGGCCGGTCCACCGCAGGAGGTGGTGTTGGTGCTGCCATCTCCTGCGTAACGCTAGGCATCATGGCAGCAGAAGATGGAGACGGAGCTCCCGTGGAGGTGGTGGGCCAGTAAAACCAATTTCCCGGATTGCCCTGCATTTGCATACCACTAGTGCAATTAAGATCATTGCTGTTCCCAACAAGCCTAGTGTGCTGGTGATGATCTGGCATTTGACTATTCGGATGCGGCTGCTGATTGCCGTGGTGCCTGTGGTGCGAAATGAGTCGCCGCTGCCTCGCCATCCTCTTTTTTCGGGCCTCTTTCGTGGCTGAAGACCCCAACCTCATCAATTGCCTCTCACCATTACCCGGAAAGTACTGGTATTGGCTTCCGTATCCGGCAAAAGCCTGGGGAGGTGCAAGGTGGATGTTGCCGTTGTCCGGGAATGGCCCGTAATGGGCCGGGCCCATACCGAAGGGAGACGACGGCCATGTCTGCTGACCGGAGTCTATCATGTGATGGTACTCTGGAGATGGCTGGTACGGGCCCGGCCCGTTTGCAAAAGGGTCAGAGGTCATGTACCCCATCATTGATGGATATGAAGCCGGAGGAGCCGGCGGCTGGACTAGTAATCCCCCTGTTCCCACCGCTGCCGCCGGATCATACTGTGGTGGTGGTGGGGCCATCCAAGCCGATTGGGTGAAAGTACAAGACGGATTCGATTCGAGTACTGGGCTAGGGTTAGGGTTAGGGTTTTGAAACGGGTCTTGGAATTGTTGGTGCTGGGAAATGATGTTGGAGCAGTCTTTGGCTGTGATGCTGTTGCTCCGCCGCTTCTGGAGGTGGTTGGTTTGGACCCACTCCAGGACAAGCTTCAAGAGCTGCTTCATCGCCTCTTTTCCTCCGCCGAGGCGCCTGGCGGCGCACTCGATAGTGGACTTCTTGATCTTCACACTCCTCAAATCTTCGGCGGAGACCATCTCTCTATTAGACCTCAGCCACTCCAAGAACACCATCGCCATGTCGTCGGCGGCGGCCGGATCTTTATTCTGACCATCCGGATTGTTCTCCTTTTTGTCGTTTACTGCAACTTGTTGGGGCTGTTGTTGTTCTTGCTGTTGGTGGTGGGGGATGTCGGCGGCGGTTTCGAGGGGGAGGAGTTGATCTTGATCTTGTTGAAACTGATCCATGAGAAGGCTGTCGGTTTGGAAGATCAAAGACGGGTCGAAAAACTCGTTGCTGTCGAATAGATCCATGTACCCGAAATTCTCCATCTCATCCATGCAGTCCATCCCTGTGGGACCGGGATCCGAGAGGGGCTGGGAGATCTCCATCGAGGTGGTGGAGGACAAAGCATGGGCCTCTACCGCCTGATGGTCATCATCAGCACCATGCAAATACTGATTTTGCTGGTGCTGATGATGATGTTCATGCTTCCTCTCCCCGTCTTCGACATCCGCATCCGATCTCAACATGGCCCAGGATGCTGCAGACGAGGACGAAGAGACAGAGGATGAGGACGACGAGGAGCAGGCACCGGTCTTCACCGGTGCTGGAGTCGACGAAGACGAAGAGGACGATGACATGCATGGGAAGTCCGGCAGCGGAGGGAAGTGGTCGTTGTAGAAGACAGACGGGTCGTTGACGTCAGCAAGCAGAGCCGTTTCCTGGTCATCATTGTCGAGCCACATCTCCACTCCGCACAAAGTATCCTCCTCCGCCGCCACCGCCGCACCGCCGCCTCCAAGAAACCGATTCGACGTGATGTGATGAAGATGAGGATGGTGATCTCCTGCATGCAGATCTTGATGAACCTCCAGAGTCATTTGTTTTTCTGTTGAGTTCAGATATTTTGTTGCTGAATTGAAAGAGTTAGTGGGGATGGGGTGGGGAGAGAGTGGATAAAAATGATGGGTTGGGTTTTATTTTCTTGTTTCTACCTTTCTTTTCTCTGTACGGATAAGCAGTGTTTTGGATTAAGGAAGCAAAAGAGAAGCAACATAAACCATCTGGATTAGATTCTCTCCACCAAAGAATACTATCACCATACACTAAAGCGACGTCGTTGTGCTCTACACCACCAGTCTAACTCTTATTAAATACGGTCATTATCCGCACTGCACCCCAGATTAAGAGAGTTAATCAAGGAGGACAAATCCTTAATTAATTATGCATAAAGAAGACTGGGTTTTTTTTACAGAGAAGAAGAGATAGAAGTGGGCTTAAATGGAGGAGGAGCATTCAAATAACAACAGCAAAAAAAACCATGTGTGTGTTGTCTGGATTTTTCTGGAGACTTTCAGTTTCATTGTATTTGCACCACCAACCTTTTTTAAAATTTTGGTGTTTTTTGGGAGATAAGTTCAGATGGTTTTTAGTGGGGGGTTTTGATCTTGGGGGATGTGATGTAAGAGAGAGAAAGTGTGGAGGAGGGCAGTTTTAGAGAGAGAGAGAGAGAGAGAGAGAGAGAGGAGAAAGGAAGAAAACAAAAGGTCGTGGCGTTACTCTTTCTCTCAGCCATGGCTCCGGATTTTGTGCCAAGAGCGGAGACATACGTTCCCACCTCAGTGGTGCCACCGTGCGGTGCCTCCAGACTATCTTTTTTTCTTTTGGTTCCACAGCCTTCATACTACCTTCCTTTTAATCGTTGTGGTTTGGCACATTTCTGTTGTGATTTTTACGCTAACTTGTTGCACACCTACATTGACATTGTCCCCTGCATTTTTGTTTTGTTGAGTTTAATGTGATCCAACATACAACAACGAGTTTATGATATGTTTACTTATTTGAAAAATTATTTTATGATATGTTTACTTATTTGAAAAATTATTTATTATATTAGGGTGTTATTCAACCTAGATTAAACTCAAGCATATTTCAAATTCTTGTCCTCATGACTAATATTAATAAGGTGCAATATTCCATTCAAACCGCATCGAGACATTAGATTCTAGACTTCACATTCGTAGACTTAAAATAACTATCTGTTATTTTGTATCTCATTTAGTACTGTCTGGATATGGGGTTTTATATTGTAGTTCGTGATGAAATGTAGATCGTTTAATAAGGTATGCCACAGTTGTTTATGGTGAGTTTTGATGACTATAAATGAAACTCAGGTGGCATGAGTTTAATGTCTATAATAATTTTCCTGTAGTAGAACTCATGGATTTGAACATCACACTCATGATATCCAAAAAAGGACATCACAAATAAAACTCATAAATTTGAACATTATATTTATTCAAAAATAGATTTGAACATCACATTTTTCAACCTACTGTGAAAGGCCTAAGTTAATACTGAATACTGAAAAATGATTTTGGCTCTCCACAGTTCAAATTCAAACTCATATCAAGCAAACATGGATTAGTGAAGGAGGAATATGGTTAATCCCTCTGACATTTTTTTCGCTCTTTTGTCTGGAAAACTGTAGAGACCGAGAAAGTGGACCGACTCAATATATTATTCTCTCATTAGTGTTTTGTAATTTCTATTGGTTAGATTGATAACTGGACAATTGAGTTCACTAAAAAAGAAATAAAAAAGAAGTGGTGATAAGTGACCTAGGTTTGTCTGGATTCGTGGGTGAAGCGGCGGGCATCACCATTTGCTGCTACGCGTCCATGCACTTCTGACGTACCCCCCACATCCTCCCAATTACCGCGCTCGTCCGTTTCAACTCAGTCTTTTGTCGCCTCCCGAAGCCCTGACGCCCCCTCTCTACATTCACACCCACTCCACCTCCAACCATTTCTGACAGACCAATCCCCCACCGCCGCGTACTCCTGGTAGCTCCTCCGGTTCGGGACCCGGTTCGGTTTGACCAGCTGCCTGCTTCCGATTGGTTTTGAGGACGAGATAGGTGGCGCCATTCGTCACGGCCTTGTGGGGCGTTCTTGTTTCCGTACATCACAGTCGCTTGAGTTGAGTGTTTCTTATGCGACTTTTGGGGTTTGGGCTCTCACGTGGATATGGGCGTAACGGACAGCCACGTAGGAAATCTTTCAAGTGTTCATACGCCTTTTCTGAAGAAGAAGGCCCGTATATCCTGAAATTTGAAAACAACTTGGTTTGCCAAATTTGTTTGTGTTGCTACGTACCCTTACCAAACAAATTTATTTCAGTTGTTTTTGTTTGACAAACGAAGTACTTTACAAAGGAAAGAAATGATAAGGATCCACAAAGTTGTGTAGTAGATAATGATGATCATATTGGCTTGATTCTTCTTGCAATGAGGGTAACAAAAAACGACACCCATGCCTTAAGAAAACTTGAACTCAATTTGACCAAAAAAAAAAAACTTGAACTCAATGACACACTTTTACACTAATTATACGCAGATAAAACCAATTGTACAATATTGAGGACATGTTCACCCAATCTTACATGAACTTTGTAATCATGCTGTGTGGGCAATCTAACTTCTTAATTTGGAAAATTTATCTAGATCAAACGCAGTAAGATATTATCTTTCATCTTTACCTTTCGTGATTTTACGACATTAAGAACTTGTAATTAAAGTTGTTAGGATATTATAGATCCGTCAGACTTAAATTTCATCAAAAATTTAAAATTTTGTCATTCATCTCTTTTACTGTTACTGCGCAGCACTCATGGAGCGAGTACATTTTAAACTTTGTCATACTTGGATTTCATCAAAGTTTCAAAAGATTTTGTCATTCATCTCAACGATAATGGCAAATAACACTCATACAGCAATACATTCGAAACTGGTCTGAAGTAATTTCACTAAAATATTTACAATTACAATAGCAACAAATTTACATTCATCCGGAAATCGTCATCCGGAAATCGTAATAGTATCGTACCTAAATTTCATTCAAAATTTGAAAAAATTTTATCTTTCATCTCTTATTTTCATACCACAAGGACGAATGAAGTCACTCATGCCGTGAAAAGTACCCAAGTGACATATTTAGCTTAGTGAAGAAGATAGTGAACAAGGTGAGGAAGAACCAAAACCGAAAAGCAATCTGTATTCCATTAATTCTAGAGTTCTCTTTGTTTATGGTAACAATTAAGTTCGTGACCACCGCTGACTACTAAAATTATATTCATAAAATGAATGAAGGGCACATGAGGAATGTTATCCTCTGCCATCGTGATGTCAAACATTGCGTCCCCAGAGACGATATTCATTCTTATTGGTCAAAGACTTAATGCCAATGACTGGCATTACATCCCAGCTGCCAGCTGATCAAAGCCTGAACGCTTATAACTTGAGTTCAATTCACATGTGATTTCTTTTTCAAGTTAAACAGTATATATATATATATATTTAATTATTTCTTCATGCAATGTTATGGTGCCGAGATCGAGAATATACAATTGATAACTTGTATCAAAATCAGCTGGATGCTCTTTGTATATATATTTATATGGAGGCTTAACTGTTTAATCTGTAGCAACGGCTCAGCATTTCACTCGCGGAATTGAGTTGTCATGGCTACATACATCATCAAACCATATAGGTATTGTTTAGAGGGAATGCTCCAAAGCCCAAACAACTCGAATCTCTCGTCCATTTAGTTGTTTCAGCATACAATCATTTCGATATCAGGACTCAGTGTGCGCACGGATATGTACTTCATTTCTTAGGCCTTTGACGGTAGGTCGGAAAATGATGTCCAAACCCGTTTTGGGCATCACATCGTACTTTATTAGAAAAAAATGATATACATAGGGGTGAGTTCAATTCATGAGTTTCATACATGAACATCATACGTGTGATGCTCGTACTTAATGGACCTCATTGTTTAAGAGAGAAATAGTTAGGACCAATCAAATGCAACTAAGTCCCACATAAAGAGATGAAACTCACACTTACTGAATTCACAATAGTAGAAATAGTGTTATATCAATCAAACTCAGGTGGCCTTATTCTTATATATAGACATCGAACTTACTTAAACAACTATGGAAAATGGTACTCAAATTGTGAGGAAACTACCTCAATGACGATAGCTTTAACTCAACCACATTTACTTATGTTAAATTAGCCTATAGATAGTCTGGTCATCGGGATAGACTTCAAACTTTATCAAAGTGATGATCAATGGCAATCATGCCTTGGGGATATAATAGTATTGGAGTATTGGAGTTAATTTGATGAAGAAGGAAGCAGAAAACAGAACAAGGTTGCAAAAGTTCATCAATTCCAAACTTTTATTCAAGGTTACTACATCAGTTAACTAACATAGATCTAACTAACATTGCAGCAGCAAGCTAGAGGTTCTTTCCCAAATGCCAAGCAATAGCCCCCTTTGCCGAATTGCTTCGCTCTACAAGCTGCAGAGCAGTCTGGGATATTAGAACATGGACCTATGCATATCACTCCTGGTTTGAATGCCCCTGCTGGCCCTGGAACTATTCAATCCAACCAAATTTCAGTTAGTCATTAACAACATTAATTGATACAGAAAAAAGGATAATGAGAGATTCAAGAGATTATAGTAGTTTAGACTATCGCTTGTATATATAAAATAAACAGATAACGAAGAGAGAGTAAGGAGTACACTAATTACCTGAAACGAAAATCAAGACAACGCAGAGAAACACAACCAAAGGGGAGATCTTAGAAGCAGCCATTGTAGAGATGTATCATCACCTCTCTATAATTCCTTTCTTTTCTGATGAATTGTAAGATATACAGCAGTTATTTAGATTTATATAGACTATATGATTTCCCATATATGGTAGGTTTTCAAAAGTCAATCCGAGCATGCATATTACAGATTACCTGCTTAAATGATTCTAGTACAGTAAGGCAGGTTAATCAATGTGTATCTGGAAAAACACATTTAATTTGAGTTTGAGCCTTTCTTTAAATGTAAAGCTTCCCCCTATCATTACCTCTTTCCAATTTCATTATAATTTCTCTCTCCATAAGCCTAATGACAGAAATATCATAAAATAAGTTATTCTGTTCACAACAGAGTACTGAAACTACCATATGATCTAATAAAATTGAAAAGATTAGGAGCGTTCAAACGAATTGATGGGGTCTTTAATTTATGTCTTTTTTTTTAGAAAATTTGTATGTCGCTAAGTGGGACTAAGCTTAAATAAGCGTCCTTAATAAGTCCCCTTTAGCCCGAAAGTTTCGTGTACTTGTAGATACCATACAACAACTACCATGGAACGATGGGCTTTTTAAACCCGTTTTCATACTCAGATGAAAAGACCAAATACACACGAGTTTCGCGCGGTTGGAAATCCCAAGAACTTTCACAGTTTAAGGTTACTTGGGACCCAACTTACTTGTCGCCCAAGCAATCCAATTTAACACGTGGTAGACCTAAACCACCAGTTCATGTATAAAGAAAAAAGAAAAGGGGGAGGTCCCAATTTCCTGACTTCTTCTCTTAACTTTGCGCGGATTCAGTAATTCTCTCATCCATCAGGTGAGTTACGAAGTTACTCCTCTGTTTTTGGTCATATTTTTTTTCTTTGTTTATGTGTTAACTGAATTAACTTGTTTATATCGGTATGATTTGCCGGGATTGATATCAAATTTGATTAGTTCTACATACTAAACGAGATTATATCAATTGTAGACAGATCGAAAGAACTTGAGTAATCATTATGTAAGATTAACTGTAAATAGTAGATGATCAATTTGGATAAGAAATCTCTGATTATATGTTGTATAGTGGATTGCAGTCATGATCTCCAACTTAATGCTTGCTCCTTCCCATGTGAATTGCATGAATTTTTGTTCCTGTTCTGGGTAACTTACTTGAGTTTTATCTGCTTCTGAAGTTGTTTTTGTTTGGGAATATTATAATTTCGCCTTCCTGTTTAATTTGTTATTTTCCTTTTCTTGTTACTTTCCTGTTTGTGATAGAGTTAGATGCTTTCTTATATCTACTAGGGTTACATTTTCTTTCCTGCATGTGATAGAATTAGAGATTACTTTCTCAACTCTAGTAGATTTAAAACTTCTCCAGCAAACAACAGGTTATTATAAATAGAGGTAGAGACTTGATTTACGAATACATAAATTAGTTCTTGGCTTATCTTCCTTCTAAGTTCTTCACCTTCTACTTAACTCTGCTTTCTCTCTGTTCTCAACCTCTATCAAATTTCCGGTTACTTGGTTCTAAATCACAAGGTCTTGCAGATCAGGCAGCTATCAGTTGTTATTTCTGCCATTGCTAGCTGTAAAATCCATATTCGCAATGGCAGATCATCACCAGACCCCAGACAAGAACATTGAGTTATTGAAGTTCAAGAAGCTGATCAAGGAGCTTGAAGCCGCGAAAGGCAATGGCACCAGCATGATTTCCCTCATCATACCTCCCCGAGGCCAAATACCAGACTCTACCGCATTGCTCACTCATGAGTTTGGAACTGCTACCAACGTTAAAAAGAGGGTGAATCGCCAGTCTGTTCAAGGTGCAATTGTATCCGCGCAGCAGCTGCTCAAGCCTTACAGGAAGGTCCCAACAAACGGCCTTTGTCTGTATAGTGGAACAATTGTAACTGAAGATGGCAAGGAGAAGAAGCTCTCCCTCGCCTTTGAGCCTCCAAAGCCTATCAACGACTCTCTTTATTATTGTGACAAGATTTTCCATGTTGATAAGGTGAAAGCGCTCTTGGCATCTGATGAAAAATTTGGTTCATTATCATGAGTGGTAAGGAGAGTCTTTTTGGGACATTGAGTGGCAATGTGAGGGAGGTGCTTCAAAGGTACCATGTTGATCTACCAAACAAACACTCAAGAGGAGGCCAATCGGCTGTTAGATTTGAACGCCTTGGACGTGAGGCTCGCGACAATCATGTTACGTACCAAGACAGCAGAGCTTGCCACAAGGCTTTTTATTGATCAAGCCACCAACCAGCCTAATGTCAAAGGCTTGATCCTGGCTGGATCAGCTGAGTTGAAAACTAAGCTTAGCGAGTCTAGCAAGTTTGATCCCCGCCTTGCAGTGAAGATACTCAAAGTGGTGAATGTGTGTAAAGAAGGAGAGGACGGGTTCAATGAGGCGATTAAGCTGTCTTCTGAGGATTTGTCCAATGTGAAGTTTATACAGGAGCAGGACTTGCTATGCAGATACATGGATGAGGTTAGGCAGGATACCGGAAAGTGCGTTGTTGGTCTAGACGACACGCTTAAAGCCTTGGAGATGCGAGCTGTTAAGGTACTAATCGTGTATGAAGGCCTCGAGATCAATAGGTATGTGTTGAAGAACTCAAAGACTGGTGAGCTTGTAGTGAAACATTGCAAAAAGGAACAGGAAGAAAACTTCGGTCAACTAGAGATTGAGGAACAGATGCCCTTGCTGGAATGGTTTGCGAATGAGTACAAGTCTTTTGGTTATACTTTCGAGTTTGTTACCAGCAAATCAGAGAAGGGGTCGTTGTTCAGTCAAGGATTTGGGGGCATTGGAGGAATCCTCCGGTACCAGATTGATCTGAGGTCATTCGATGAGGCTGATGATGATTATGCTGACGGAGATGGAGATGTTTACGAAGCCGGAGAAACTAGTGGTGATTCTGATTCTGCATAGGAATTACTGAACTCTACCTCAACACTGGTGCAGGAAGGCGGGAGTGAAAAACCCTGCACCAGTGAGCATGGGGCCGCGGCTGCTGCTGATGCTGCTGCTCCTAAGTTGTGTTCAAACAAAATTTCGGGCTTGACCAAGGTTTGTATTTCTTCCATCTCTAAATCATGTCACAATAGTTCTTTTGTAATGAGTAGTCCTCTTATCGGCTTATGTTTATTGAAGGATATTGCATTGCCATCTGATTCAAAAAAGCTTGATGTGGCAATTGCATCTGGAATGCGAAACGGTGGGGTTGGAAAAACCTGCACCAAAGTTCCTGCTGCTTCTGCTGATTCAGCCTCAACCAAGGTTAGTAGCCTTTTCCTCTCAAGACCATATAACTTTGTTTTCTAATGCAATGGCTGGTTGCTTAATGTCATGTTTTGTTTCTTCAAGGACGCTACCACATTGTTATCTGATCCGAAGAAGCTTGATGTAGCAATTTCTACTGGATCAAAAAAGGGGCTGAACCGAAGATTATCTGATCCGAAAAAGCTGGATGAGGCATTTTCTACTGGATAGGAAAAGGGGCTGAAATTTCGGAATGATGACATTGTGCTGGGACGTTCTTCCCCTGGATGATGAAGACCGGGGATATACACCAAATCCGTTCACTGCGAAGGACCCTATGAAGGAAAGTGCTCGTTTAGCCTTTTCGTTTAATAAGTACTAAACTTGGTTCAGTAGTTTTCTTATCAATTTAACCAAACAATTTAGTAAGTTCTATACTTCTGTTCTGATGGAACCTGGGAGAAATGGTAATATTTTCAGCGGATAGTTTGTTCAATCAACTTGAATTTGATGAGTTTTAATGTTATAGATTTCTAATAGCCTTATTTGTATGATTTTGTCTCGTTGTGAAGCTTATTGGGTGATGATTGTGATTACTAGTTTCAGTCCTTTTTTTCATGATGTGTGAGGTATCTGGAAATGCTCACTGCCCTCGGATTTTGTTATCCAGATTTCATACTTTGAGTTGTTCACAGCTCCAAAGTTTTCAGTTAGATCTTTTTAGTTCATCATGCCAACTGCGTGCACTGCTGCTAACTTTCTTACAGCGAACTAGAATATTTTGAATGAATGCAGTTGAAAATCAAAGCAAATCAAACCAGTGGTTGAGAAATTGTATATACAGAAACAGTTAGGAAGATCAGTGAAAAAGGCACAGAAGCTCTGATGTACAATAACTTTCTCCCCTAACTCCAGCTCAACTCCAAGCACATACCATTTTCAATTTGTCGAAATCTAACTATTCATATATTTTCGTCCAATCCACATATAGCCCGTGTCAGTCAGCAAGCTGGCTTGATATCATATATATCAATACTTCTGCAACATCTACATGGATGATGGACCCCGCTCAAATTGATTACAAAACTACATATGGACGAAGAAAGTTCAAATAAATAGAACCAACATGACTCCTTGACAATGAAGGGCAGATCAAGTGATTGTTCTGTGATCGTGATGATGTAACTAATTGGTTCATCTTAAAACACATGTATTCTTTTATTAATACATATACTTAAAATGATTCATAACATATTAACTTTATCATTCGTTCATATTATAACATTTCTATACGACATTATGATTGTCAAGTGATATTTCTGCTGGCCACAATTGTTACGAAAACGTGTTCGAAGGCATAACTTGTGGTTGGTTTTGATTTGAATTCATTATGTTTAAGGTTGATCAAGAACAGACTAAGCAGCCATAAAAATATTGGATACTTACGCTTGCTAGCTACCAAAACGGTGAAGCAATGTCTGGTGCATTAAAATTTACATTTACTACTCACAACTGCCCAAACCTGTCCCTCCGCTTTTATAAGCAGACCCTCAACACTCTTCTTCCACAACAAGTGCAAACACCACAGCTATTGAAAAAAGCATAGTAAAAAAACAGAGAGATATGGCAAAGTGGTGCATTGTGGTGGTTCTTGCTCTGGTGGTAGCTCAGGCTACAGCTAGAAACGTGCCGATGCCAAATGACGCCGGTTTCAAGGACCAAAAGAACTTCATTGGCGGCGTTGGTGGCTTTTCCGGCGTCGGTGGTGATGGGCTGCCCTTTGGTGGAGCAGGAGCGGGAGTTGCCGGCGGTCTTGGCGGCGGACTTGGTGGAGGCGCTGGTGGGATCGGCGGAGTTGGTGGAATTGGTGGCTTGGGAGGGGCTGGCGGCTTGGGGGGTATTGGCGGATTAGGTGGCGGCAGTGGCGGTGGGTTGGGTGGTCTAGGTGGACTGGGTGGTGTCGGTGGACTAGGTGGAACTGGCGGCGGTGTCGGTGGTGGAGTTGGGGGTGGAAGTGGTATTGGTAGCATTGGTCATGGAAATGGTGTCCCATTTGGTGTTGTTCCGTTCCCTTGAAGATAGAATGTTTCCCTTCTTTATGTGTAATCTGTTTAACTTTAAAGTTGAGCTATTGAAGTGTTTGGCAGTTCAGTTAGTTATTGTGTGAGATCATGAGAGCAACCGACTAGCTAGGGGTGATATCTTGAACACGTTGTTTGACTATATGTCTTCCTCGCTAGTTAAGGTTTTTGTTGTTGTTTGACTATGTCTTCCTCGCTATAGTTAAGGTTTTTGTTGTCTATTTTCGAATTCCTGTTGTTCTATAATGTTTTATCTTTAGTGGATCTGAATCAAAATCTTTATTTCACATGTTGTGAGTGTCCTGTTCTAACTTGTAAATTGACATGATTTGAGCTTTCAAGTAAACAAAAGTTGTCAGTTAAATCAGAGACCATTCCAAACTAATCTTTGAGCTTTTGACTATAAAAGGTTGCCTACTAAAAGAACTAGTCCGAACAACTAAGTATGTAATTGGTCAAACAAGCTATAACCAAATTTGCCAATAGGAGCCAACCACACACATAAGCAACATAGCAATTTGGTTGATTACTCATTTGGTTTTTAATGAGGCCGCAGAATGTTGTGTTTTAATTGTTTTCCTTATACTCCATTTGTTTGGCGGTTTATCAAAAATTTTTATTCAATAATTACATTAAAAAAAGAGATCAAGAAGAGGAACAATAGTCATGGTGTCTTGAACTATATCCCATACTACTTTGCATGTTTGGACATTAAATGAAACACTCCACCGATTAGCTAAGGTATACAATTAGCTAAGGTATCAAAGTGGCATAAGTTGACTGGTCTATGAGTACTTCTTATGTTGCAAATGCTGTCCTTTATGTTTGGACCACAACTGAGTAATGTAGTTGCCGTACATAAGCAATTTTTCCATGAGGCTAGTTACTTTTCCTTTAGTCATTGTATAGCCAATAAATAACTCTTGCAATATCTGTCACCTGGCAAAAAATGTGTGGAACTCAGCATTTCATCAGATAGACTGAACACGTGGTGTGACTGATTAAATGTGTCTGGTAAAATCTGAAAAATGAAATTGACATTAATAAGGTGACCCCAAATGTTAGCTTGGATGGTAGCTCAACTTAATGACTGAATTGAATTACTCTGCAGTAAAACAACCACCCCCTATGCTTCTGCTTCTCCTATCTTGCACATGTTTTGGTTTAGATATTTCGGCATCGTATTTCTTCATGACTGGTTACAAAGTGCCAGTTTAGCATGCAATATGGTCTTTCCTATGACTAGTTACAAAGAGCTAACATACCCGCGATAGATAGCAATCAATCCTGAAAAGCGTTTTGGTGGACAAGCAATTATCCATTATAATGGGGGTATAGCTGTTACAAGTTCAATTTACCTGACTAATTATGTAAACTGTAAATGTTACACTAATTAAGTTCTTATTTAACGTACGATTAATTGGCATATAAATAGGCATGATCTGTGTAAGAGCAATTAGATGAAACCAAACCATGAGAACCGTGTCGAGTTACACAGTTTTCGTGCTAGCAGTGACATTACTAGTCATGGCTGCCCAATGCAATGCTGTTAATATTCCGTACTATTTCGGAAACTTCAAAGTAAACATTAGAAATGGCTATAGCGACGGAGTGGCCCTGGTCGTCGATTGCAAGTCAATCGACGACGATCTGGGCGTCCATTGGATCGGGACCGGAGAGACTTACACCTTCAGCTTCCACACCACAATTTGGGGCATAACATCGTGGGATTGCAGCTTAAAAAGAGGCACCGCGACTCATGGCAACCTCCTACGGTTGTTCAGCTGCGACTATTCGTTTCTCAAATTGTGCGATTTCAAAGAGTGTAGTTGGGACTTTAGGGATGATGCATTATATATACTAAATGTCCCTAAGAATGAGTATGAGCGATATAGGAATTGACTTGTTTTTTGTTTTGTATATCTAAACCTACGAATTATTTTCATTTCAACTTTTTTTGTGGGTGGTATTTTCGTTTGATTGACCACATTGTGAGTGAAATTTGCTCTTTATGTGTATTAAGCGTGTTATATTGTATTTAAATATGTAATATATACATACAATATGTCAATCTGCATTTCAATCTGATTTCAGTCGATGCTAAGTTAGAGCTGATAACAGGCTCACAACATTATTTTACGGTCCATACCTAGTTAGATTTGTGTTCCTTATCAAATGACTAATGGTAACAAATGTTTTACAAAGATCAATGTTAGACAATGAATCTATGATGATGAAAAACAATTCATGATCAATTCCATTTATTTCCCAATTGTATGCATGCACAAGATTTAATTACAATATCAATATCTAGTCATTTGTCCATCAAGTCAAAGTTTCTTTCCAACAAATCCTAATTTTCATGCTTAGCGTGCCAAAACATAATTTCCAACTTTCCATGCCATCATATTGAATCTTCGAATTGTACTTAATGTACCCGAAGAGCCAAAACTTGTAACAAAACAGATCCAAAATAGCAAAGTCGACGATGAGCGCAATCAAAGGCATCCATGTACTTGTTCTTGTTTTGGCAGTAGCAACGACTCCAAGCTGGTGCTTTCCGTCAAGAAAAAGCGAAATATTCCCCGAGTTCACAAAATGGCATGTTTATGTTGTTAATGGATTGGAGACCCAAGAGAGTTTGCTCGTCCACTGTAAATCCAAAGACGACGATCTAGGCATCCAGAACCTGGCGCCGGGGACTAATACGACTTGGGATTTCAGGACCAATTTTGTTCACTCGACTCTTTACTGGTGCTACATGGGCAAGACCAATGCACATGCTGCTCTAAAGGTCTTTTGGCAAGACATTTATTTGTTTCGAAAGTGCAATTGGAAGAACTGCATTTATATTGCGAAAGATGATGGAGTTTACATCAAGGACTTTGCTAATGATTCTGATGTGTTTGCTCAGAAATGGGAAGATGGAAGATGATCAATTGGTTTGGTAATGAAATAAACAAGATTGCAATGTGACCATAGGGTCCAAAAATGTTCATGGTGATTGGTTTTTCTGTTTTAATTTTTAACCTTTCGTTTCAAATACATTGGCTTCGATGTAAATGTTAATATTCATCTTTGATTACTGCAATAGTTGTATCCTTTGAAAGATCTTATCTTGTTGTCATTAATTTATCGTTATCCAAAAACCATTAAGGATATTTACATCGATTAATTACATGAACTTCGTCCAATTTTATCTTTTGTTACATGAACCGAGAGAAATTCAAACTTTACGTTGACACATTTTCAGCTCATTAAACACTGGGAATAGAAATACTACAAAAATATGATGAAATTCAAACTTTATGCTAAAACTACTATTGCAGGCCGTCGTACTTTGTGGAATGATCTTCTTATTGTTAAACAACAGTTTGTTTCGGGCCCTTGGTTAGTTTGTGGGGATTTTAATGCAGTTTTAGGGGCTCATGAAAAGAAAGGTGGTGCTCCTTTGGCTCGTCGTTCTTGTGAAGAGTTCCAAGCTATGTCAGATGGTTGTGGTTTATTTCATGTTGATACAATGGGCTCTAAATTTACTTGGGTTCGTCGTCGTGCTATGCGTGGTAATCTAGAGCTCCGTCTTGATCGTTGTCTTGTTAATTTGGATTGGAAAGATGCATGGGGTCAATTTGGGTGTCGTACTTTGCCAAGGCTACAATCTGATCATAAGCCAATTCTCATGTCTTTTTCAAACATTCCTAATAATAGGCATAGTATTTTTCGGTTCCAGAAAATGTGGCTTCAACATGCTGACTTCCTTGATTTGGTTTGAAGTGCATGGGAGGGCACTCCCTCTATTTATTGTCCTTTGCTATCCCTACAACATAAGTTGCGGGTTTTGCGCAAGATTCTTCGGAATTGGAATTGGGAGATTTTTGGTGACATCCACAAAAAGGTTAATAGCCAGCTGACAGATTTGGAGGGTTTGCAGAATCATATTTCTCTCACTGGTGGATGTGACCAGGATTTTGTAAAAGAAAAAGAGTTACAGGATGCAGTTTCTGATTCTCTAAGGCGTCAAGAAATTCTTTGGAAAGAGAAGTCTAGAATTAAGTGGTTACAAGAGGGGGATCGTAATACTCCTTTTTTTCATGCCATGTGTCGAGTAAGAAAGGGTCGTGCAACAATTCCCATGCTTAAGGATGGAAGTCAGATTTATGATAGCCCTTCTTCTATTGAAAACCATATTCTTGATTATTATCAAACACTTTTTGCAGCTCAGTCTGATTGTCATGATACTGGTTTAGTTGATCGGGTTATTCCTTCTCTTGTAACCGAGGAGGAAAATATTTCTCTTACTGGTATCCCTTCTGCAGATGAGGTTTTATTGGCGGTTAAGTCTATGGATCTTGATAGCGCTCCAGGCCCTGATGGTTTCAGTGGACAATTCTTTCTCTCTTGTTGGGGAATTGTAGGGGACGCCGTGGTTCTCGCTGTGCAGCATTTTTTCCGGTTTGGTTCTTTACCTGCAACTTTTAACTCTAGCTTGATCATACTTATTCCTAAAGTTGAAAATGCAGATTCTATTGCTAAGTTTAGGCCTATTGCTTTGGCAAATTTTGCATTCAAAATCATTCCCAAGATTCTTTCCATGAGGCTTGCTAGCATTGCGGCTCGTATTATTTCTCCTCAGCAACATGGGTTTGTCTCTGGCCGTGTTATTTCAGACTGCATTCTGTTAACTTCAGAGAGTTTCAATTTGTTGGATTCTAAAAGTCGTGGTGGTAATCCTGCTATCAAGGTTGATATTACTAAGGCTTTTGATACTCTTTCTTGGGATTTTCTGCTTCGAGTTCTGAAAGCTTTCGGATTTTCTCCTCTATTTGTTGGTTGGGTAAAATCTATTCTAGCTTCTGCTCGGCTTTCTCTCTTGGTTAATGGCACGACAGTTGGTTATTTTCCTTGTGGAAGAGGGGTTCGTCAGGGTGATCCTTTATCTCCTCTTCTTTTTTGCTTGGCAGAGGATGCTTTGAGTAGAGGTATTACTGATTTGGTGCACCATGGAAGGATGCAACTTGTTTCATCTCCACGTGGGACTATTGCACCCTCACATGTGCTTTTTGCTGATGATGTTATTATCTTTTGTCGTGGGGATAAGCACTCTTTGGCTTCTGTGCTGAATTTTCTTGATGAATATGGTATTAACTCAGGACAGATTATCAATAAGGCTAAGTCACAAGTTTTCCTTGGCAAACACCTTATGCCTCGCAGTACTGTCATTGTCTCTCGCCTAGGTATATCTTTGGGATCAGCTCCGTTTACATATTTGGGGGTTCCAATTTTCAAAGGTCGACCTCGTTCTTCTTATTTTCAACCTATTGCTGACAAGGTTCGTATGCGTTTCTCGAGCTGGATTGGATCTCTTTTGTCTATGTCTGGGAGGTTGCAGCTCATTAAAACAGTTATTTCTAGTATGCTTATTCACAGCTTTCAAGTTTATGAGTGGCCTGTCAATTTGCTTCGTAGAATAGAGACTTGGTGTCGTAACTTTCTTTGGTCAGGTTCGATTGATAAAAGAGGGGTGCCCCTAGTTGCCTGGAAGGATTGTTGTATTCCTATGGAGGAGGGAGGCCTTGGTTTAAAAAGGCTTGTTCTTCTTAATCGTTCATTTATCCTGAAAAAAGGTTGGGAGGTTTATTCATCAACTTCAGCTGGTTGTTCTTTTTTACGCAGTCGATTTTGGCGTAATGGTAACTTGCGCACGTCTTATGCTTGTTCCTCGATTTGGCCAGGAATCAAGCGATTTTGGGGCAACATTGTTACAAATGGGCGTTGGCTTATAGGTAACGGGAATGCTATTTCCTTTTGGAAAGATAATTTTTTGGGGCAACCACTGATGAACTTATTTGGCCTAAATAATGTTCTTGGTGAGCAGCTAAGTGGGCAGGTAGCAGATTTTCTCAGGGATCATGCATGGGATTTTCCTGATCTTCTTCATTTCCATTTTCCGACTATATGCGACTTCATTGTTAGTACCCCTTTGTCTCTTGATCATGCTTGTAAAGATCAATTAATTTGGCCACCCTCTTCTTCTGGAGTTCTCACTGCTAAAGAGGCTTACAATTTTTTAAGGGAGCATTACCCGAATTTGGATTGGTGTAAACTGATTTGGTCTAAGTTCATCATCCCCCGTATGTCTTTATTGGCTTGGAAGGTTTTGAAGGGTCGGATTTTATGTGAGTCTTTCTTGAAGCATAGGGGCATCTCACTTGCCTCGTTTTGTTGCCTTTGTCATCACAATGAGGAGACTCTAGACCATGTGTTTTTGTTTTGCTCATTTGCTTCTTCTATTTGGGCTCGTATGTGGAAATTCTTTGATCTTCATATGCCTCTCCCTAATTCTATTTTGGCCCTTTTTCAGAAGGGTCTTATGACAAGACGAAGTCAACAGATTCGTGATCTCTGGGTTTCTTGCTTTTGTACCACACTGTGGTTCATATGGCATTCTCGGAACAAAACTCGTTTTGATGGAGTTGTGATTCATGTCAACCAAGTTTGTGATTTGATTATGAGCCATGTTCGTGATTCAAGTCGCCTTGCCTCTGGTTGTATGTTTAATACTGTGCAGGAGCTTTGCATTTTGAAGAATTTTGAAGTTCGTTGTCGTCCTCGCAAGCCTCCCAGAATTATTGAGGTACATTGGCATCCCCCTCCTTTTGGTTTCATCAAGGTTAATACCGATGGTGCTTGGAAGAGTTCCACTAGTAAAGGTGGGTTTGGTGGTGTCTTTCGAGATTATAAGGGAATGGTTCTTGGAGCTTTTTCATCCAACTTGGATATCCCAAGTTCAGTGGCAGCTGAGGTCATGGCAGTGATTCAAGCGATTGAGTTAGCCTGGGTTAGGGATTGGAAGCATATTTGGTTAGAGGTTGACTCCTCTCTGGTTCTTGATTTTATCCACTCTCCTCATCTTGTGCCATGGCAATTTCGGGTGGAGTGGAAAAATTGTCTGTTTCGTATCTCACAAATGCAGTTTCAGTCTTCTCATATTTTTCGCGAGGGTAATCAGGTTGCCGATGCTTTGGCTAATTTTGGGACTTCTTCTTCAGGCTTCACTTGGTGGGACTCTACTCCACCTTTTGCTCTTTCTCCTTCTGTTCGTGATTTGATGGGTTTCCCCAATTACCGTTTTGCTTGACTTTGGAGATTTTGTCAGGCTTGCAGTGCGGCTTTCTAGCTGGTTAGCATTTTAGTGGATTGGATATTGATCTTGGTCTGGGCCTAATTCCCTCTGATGGTTAGGCCGTAAGGAGGTCGACTAGGTTCCCGTCTTCTTTTCTTGATGGCTTTGCCGTAGGGAAAGGAAACGGGTTTCGGACTAAGTAATATATTCAAGTCTACTTTTCTTGAATGTTTTTATTGAATCTAGGTGTACCTGGCACTCTTTTCCTCGTACACTGCGAGGTTTTTAATGAGGCCCAAGGATGTTGTGTTCTAATTGCTTTCCTTGTACTCCTTTTGTTTGGCGGTTTGTCAAACTTCTTTATTCAATAATTACATTAAAAAAAAACAAATTTTAGAAAATAAAAAAAAATGAAAGGGAAAATAGAGATTATTGTGGGGGTTGTTTTTTTGTATATAGAGAAAAATATTATTATATTTTTTTCTTTTTTTTTAATTGTGTGAAGGTGGGAGGGGTGGTCTATCTTTTTTTTACAGGAAGGATTGGCCATTTAAAAAAAAAAAAAAAATAAACTCATTTAAAAATTTAAATATTTAAAAAAAAAAAATTTTTTCTTTTTTTTCTTTTTTTTTTTTTTTTTGTTTTTTGGGGTTGTTTTTTCCGCGGCGCAGGCCCGGGGGGGGGGGGGTTGGAAAAACTACGTGGGCCGGGGGGGGGGTGTAAAACTTGGGCCCTTCAAGAGAGCTGGTCGCGCATTGTAAATCCAAGAACAATGATCTGGGCCAGCGAAGCCTTCGGCCCGGGACCGAATTCAACTGGAAATTCAAAATGAACTACTTTGGAAGTACGCTGTATTGGTGCTACATGCGCACGGACCACCAACACGCTGCGTTCGATGTGTTTTGGTCCGAAAGTGACCATACTTGGCTTCAGTATAGATGCAAGGAGAAAGATTGCTTCTGGATTGCGAAAGATGATGGGATTTACTTGAAAAATCTTCCCGAAAATCGCGATGAGTTGATTCATGAATGGAATCAGGGATGGTAGAAGGTGAAGAAGCTCATGATCGTGCTACAAAATGTTTAATTTCATGTTGCCAAATTCCTACTTTGATGCAATAAAACAGACGGTATAAGAATTTGGCTAAGGGCTGCTGCAACTTGGGTAACCATTTTGTGGACAATAGATGAATTTATTTTATACTTGTCGGCTTTATGGCAATTTTTTTACTAAAAAAAAAAACTAGAGATTCAAGAATTCTCTCTTCGTTTAATTTTGTTGCAATGGTCTTTTAAAATTTTTCATGAGCATCGTTCATTTGCAATTTGTGTGAGACCAAACACATTATCATATTTATGTGTAATAGTTATAGGAAAACTTGGATATATGCTCAAGTCTGCACTAGTTAACTAATTTGTTACAATGTGAATAACTTCTTGGCATGCATGTGTGACAACTCAAAAAAGAAAAGACCATAAATCCTAATTCATTAAATGAATAGTCCAAGTTCCACTATTACTCCAACTTCAGCTATATAAACCAACAACACAATGAGCAAGTAGTCCACTTTAGTTTCCAACTTAAGTAGACCGCCACTTTGCATCTCATCAAAACCATGTTTCCTTCCATCATCAAAACCAACAATATAGTTTTCTTTGTGTTTGCAGCAATTTTAGCCTCGATTGCCCCATGCTTTGGAGATTCTTCACCACATAACAATCAGATCAACTCTGGTGGAAACGGACTAATTACACTACCAGAGCATTGGACTATCCATGTTGCTAACCAACTTGGGGCTTCAAGGACACTGGTAGCCCACTGCAAATCCAAGGACGATGACCTCGGGGAGCGCAGCCTTACCCCCGGGAGAGAGTTTAACTGGAGTTTCAGGCAGCACTTCATGCAAACAACAAATTTCACGTGCTACTTGCGCACCGAGCACCAGCACATTGCGCATCAGGTGTTTTGGTGTGAGAATGTGAGGAAGAGCTACTGGCTTCACTACAGGTGCAACAAGGATAATCACTGCTTCTGGATTGCGAAAGACGACGGGCTTTACCTGAGAAACGTGGCCGAGGAGCGTGATGAATTACAGCGTCAATGGGAAATGGGGTGGTGATTAAGCCAAATGTTGTAACGAAGAAGTACTAGAAGGTGGAATTAGTTTGTTACCTCTCAGAATCATACCCCTAATGCAATAAAGCAAAGAGACATATTACTTATGTGAAATTTGCAGAGTGCAAGAATTGATTGTCAATTTGGTGCTTGCAGGATTTAAATCCATCAGCAAAAAAAAAAATCTGAAATGAAAGTAAAATATGTTCATTCCTTTGCAGTGGAGCTGATTAAATGATCATGGTATCTATTTAGTGGAACTTTTTCATACATAAGAATGTTAAAAAAACGTCTGAAATTTGTATCCAGCCGTACGTAAGGCCCTTACGTAAGGGTCATATAGCCTTGACCACAAACTCGTGGGACTTACCAAATAAAAAAGTTGGATTGAAATTTGACTGAATTCATGATATCGACATTGATACATACGGGTGCTGCTTGGCTGCTGAAGCCTTCAGCACCTTTGGGTGCTGAAAAGGGATGGTTAAGCTTTCCACGCTAACGCAAATCAAGATCCGAACCGTTCACGTTATTTATTACTCAGTAAAGATCATCTCTGCAAAAAATCACTTCAATCGGAGATCGTTCGGGTTATCTAAATGTGTCAAACATACGAACGGTTTAATTAGATGTTAATTAAACCGTTCGTATGTTTGACACATTTAGATAACCCGAACGATCTCCGATTGAAGTGATTTTTTGCAGAGATGATCTTTACTAAGTAATAAATAACGTGAACGGTTCGGATTATGATTTGAGTTAGTGTGGAAGGTTTCAATTTATGATTTCAGCACCCAAAGGTGCTGAAGGCTTTAGCAGCCAAGCAGCACCCGATACATACATATGTGATACATGTGTAAGGATGAAGATGACATTCATCAAACTGAAACATATAGGACATGACTATCCAAAATATACACGAGGGCTCACAGTATGTGTCGACTCCTTCTTTGGGATATGAGAGTTGCATCTCGCAGATCTTCACTGAGGTTTGTCTAATTTTTTCATTAAACAGAAATACTCAAAAATAGATTACAAGAAACTCGTGGGGAGTCAATGCCAACTGACAAAAGAAGTGGATAACTCCTTTATCAATTACGTGAATACAAACTTCCATTAATAGTTACATGTAGCTATGTGAAACCAACAAGATGAGGGCAATGTACGTTTTGGACCTCTTGCATGATCTTCATGTGTAGAGAGACCATTCGGACACATTTATAATCTTTTGGCACCAAGCAAAACACATTGAATTTTCTGTTGCAGAACTTGTACTCATCCTCTTAATTTCACCCAATTTTTTCACCTTTTAAAGCCATAGAGAGAGTATAGAAATCTTCAACCAAACATGCAAACAATATTGCAACCAAGTACCTAGGGAAATTAAACATGAAGCAAATGAAATCATCTCCATCCTACTAGATTTATATGCTCCCACTTGTCCTCATTATCTTCCTCATCCAAACCCAAGTCGCGGATTCACTTTAGTCAGGTACCAAGTCCACATTACAATGGCCTAACAAGCAACACCGTCGGGCTTCACTGCAAGTCCAAGAAAGAGGATCTCGGGCACGTGGAAGCCCAGAGTCAACCTATGGGGCACAGCGCTCTACTTTTGCAGCGTGTGGTGGAACAACGGACATAAGACCTTCGACGCGTTCGTTGCGGACGAGCAAGGCTTGTTGAAGTATTGTTGCCCTGGAGGATGGAATGTACTTGTATAATTTCCCCAAAAAGAACATATGAGATCGTGCACAGCCATGGAAATAAGTGGCGTGTGAAAAAGATTCATAGAGTTGTATGCTTGAAAAAGGATGTGTTCAACATCAAAGAAACAACAATAAATGTTCTCTTCAATTACTTGTTTGATTTTGTTGGTATGAGAGCTTAATTTCAGCTTGTTGGTATGAGAGCTTAATTTTTCAGCACGCAACTGTTTACAAATTATATGTGTATTGACTCCTATGTGTATTGACATAGAGAGTAGACATGACATGTAAGAGTAAGCTTACATACTTGTTAATCAAATAACACATAAGATCACAATCATAAGTACAATATACATGTTATTACCTTGTATACACAATAACATACCAACCCGAAAAGTCATATAGTAGTAGACGATGAAGGATCGATGAAGACATTGAAGAGGACCACGAGGAATGTTGCTTAAGCCAGGAATAGAGTTTTGGCATAACAAAATAAGCTATTACTATGAGAGCAAGGACAACCTTCATATAGATAATTAGAGTAAATGACAAATCAGACCTATTATAGATAAGCCCACCTAATTACTATACAATCTTTTTCATATTCTATTAGAGCAAAAATAATATTGGGGAAAAAAAGGGGGGGAAAAAGGTAGAGTGAAAAAAAAAAAGTTGAATGGAAAAATGTATGATTTTTTAATGTGAAGGAGGAAAAATGAGGGGGAAAAAATTAGGTATAAAACTTCAACTGATCTTAGGCATTCATCTCTCCAAGTGTCAAAGAGAAATAAAATATGGTAGCAACCACTCATGTCATATCAAGGCGAAAAATTTAAAAGTTGGTGTATATTTACACCTTATTCCTCCAACATTATTTGCAATTTAGGTTAAATTTTGGGTTGGATTTATGGAGCAATATTGTTTTTGCTCTTAGAACAAGTAAATCAATTACTTATAATTAAATAAATCCTTAATAGGTTATTAAGCTCATCAAGACTTCAATATTATTGGTCCATTAGATCATTATCAAATATTCACATAATAGGAAGATTTCTTATCAGAGCTCACACAAAAAAAAGACCATAACTCCTAATTCATTAAATGAACTGTCCAAGTTCCACTAGTACTACAACTACAGCTATATATACCACCAACACAATGAGCAAGTAGTCCACTTTAGTTTCCAACGTAGACCACCACTTTGCATCTCATCAAAACCATGAGTCCTTCCACCATCAAAACCAACTATATAGTTTTCTTTGTGTTTGCAGCAATTTTAGCCTTGATTGCCCCATGCTTAGGAGATTCTTCACCACATAACAATCAGATCAACTCTGGTGGAAACAAAGGATTTCCACCAGAGCATTGGACTATCCATGTTGCTAACCAACTTGGGGCTTCAAGGACACTGGTAGCCCACTGCAGATCCAAGGACGATGACCTCGGGGAGCGCAACCTTGCCCCGGGGAGCGAGTTCAACTGGAGTTTCAAGGAGAACTTCCAGGGAACAACAAATTTCACGTGCTACTTTCGCACCGACCACCAGCACATTTCGTATCAGGTGTTTTGGTGTGAGGATGTGACGAAGAGCTACTGGCTTCACTACAGGTGCAGCAAGGATAATCACTGCTTCTGGATTGCAAAAGACGACGGGATTTACCTGAAAATCGTGCCCGAGGAGCGTGATGAGATACAGCATCAATGGGAAATGGGGTGGTGAGTAAGCTAACTATTGTAAAAGAAGAGGTACTAAAAGGTGGAATTTGTTTTGTACCTCTCAGAATCATACACCCAATGCAATAAAGCAAATCCATCTGAAATTTTTTTTTTTTTCTGAAATGAAAGTAAAATGTGTTCATCCCTTTGCACCCGAGCTGATTAAATGGTCATAAGTGGGACTTTTTCGTACATAAGAATGTTAAAAAAAGTATCATATCCTTGACCACGAACTCGTGGGACTTACCAAATCAAAAAGTTGGACGTGTACTTTGTTTTTGATCAAATTTATATTAACAGAAATTGGACTGAATTCATAATATCGATATTGATACGTACATAGATGATATATGTGTAAGGATGAAGATGACATTCATCGAACTGAAAGATATAGGATATTCTGTGAACGAATATCCAAAATATGCAGGGGGATGGGCAGGGGGGCACACAGTATGTGTAGGTCCCTTCTTCTTCGGAATTAAGGTTAAGTAGATGCTTTGCATCTCGCAGACCTTCACTGAGAAGTTAATATCACCTAATTCTCATTAACAAGACATAATCAAACATAGATTGCAAGAAACTCGTGGGAGTCAATGCCAACTGACAAAAGAAGTGGATAACTCCTTAATCATTTACATGAATACAAAACTTCCATTAGTATTCATATTTAGCTATGCAAACCAACAAGAAGATAAGAGCAATGTACGTTTTGGACCTCTTGCATGAGCTTCATGTGTAGAGAGACCATTCGGACACATTTATAATCTTTTGGCACCAAGCAAAACACATTCAATTTCTTTTGCAAAACTTGTATTGATCCTCTTAATTTCACCCAATTTTTGCACCTTTTAAAGCCATAGAGAGAGTAAAACAATCTTCAACCAAACTCGCAAAGAATTGCAACCAAGTAGCTAGAGAAATTAAACATGAAGCAAATGAAATCATCGCCATCCTACAAGATTTATATGCTCTTACTTCTCCTCCTCATCTTCCTTATCCAAACCCAAGTCGCGGATTCGATTTTCGACAAGGTTCAAGTCCACATTATCAATGGCCTAACAAACAACACCGTCGGGCTTCACTGTAAATCCAAGAAAGAGGATCTCGGACACCAAGAACTTGCAGTGAACGGGGAGTTCGCATGGAAGTTCAAAGTCAACTTTTGGGGTACAACGCTCTACTTTTGCAGCGTGTGGTGGAACAACGGACATAAGACCTTCGACGCGTTCACTGCGGACGAGCTAGGCTTGTTGAAGTATTGTTGCCCTGGGGATTGTATCTGGAGAGCCACAGTGGATGGAATGTACTTGTATAATTGCGCCAAAAGAGCATATGAGATCGTACACAAGTGGGAGCCGTGGAAATAAGTGGCGTGTGAAAAATATTCATAGAGTTGTATGCTTGAAAAAAGATGTGTTCAACATCAAAGAAATAACAATATAAGTTCTCTTTAATTACTTGTTTGGTTTTGTTGGTATGAGAGCTTAATTTCAGCATGCAACTGTTTACAAATTCAGCAGGAGACCTACTCAAAGATTGTTAATAATATTAAGTATCATCGAGTCACTGAAAAGAAAAATGATAAATGAGAGAAGCACCTGCGAAGAAAGGAAAGGGAATGATGGGTACAAAATCAGGCCCGTGTCGATAGTTTATAGAGTGGGCCACCGCAGGTCCAGTGTTGATAGAGAGGCCCATTACATGCATCTAGGGTCGATAGAGTGAGTCAACGGGAATTGGAAAAACTAGACTACTGATGATATGATGATATATCATATATGTTGAGCGGACTGTCATGGTGGAATGTTGATAGTGTTAACTGAAAATAGGGCAAAAGACACGTGGCTCGTAGACCGTAAATAAAGCTCTATTCTAATAACTACGTCCCTCGGGAATGTGGTGAATGCGGGGCGTGCCAGTACGCGGCCGTTTGGCCAAGCGTACAAGTGATGGGGGTGTTGCGCGATCTTAACTTCGAATCAAACGACTGCGGCCGAGGAAGGAACAGTTCTCGGCCGTTCAAGTTCGTTACCTTAGCTGGTGTGCTTTCAGGCGAAATCAACGTACTCCGGGTTGTCAGCGGGCGACTCCGGAACAGTGATGGTCTGGGTGAAGACGAATGTGCGAACGATAGTGGACGAGCCGTACAGACCTGATGGCTAAACGTACTCGACCCGGACGGTGGTCTTGAAGATGAAACGGATTTCACCCTCACGTGGATGAGCTTCGATGTGGTTGTGAACAATATAGATCATGGAACGGCCAACAATATCGCTATTGTAAACCGACCCCTTGCACTCCTACGGCTGGCCGATAGGAATTGGTTGGGACTTCTCCGGCCTGAACCTTGGTGAGATTCTCCGGGACTCTCCGGCCCAAACCTTGGTGAGGCTCTCCGGGACTGCTCCGGCCCGTACTTTGGGAATACCTCCGGGACTTCTCCGGCCCGACCTTGACTTGCAAAATACCTCCGGGACTTCTCCGAATGAGTTTCGCTGGTGGACGAAAGGACTTTCGGGTAAACTCTGGATAGAGAGATGTGCTAGGGCGTTTGGTGTTTGTCTGTTGGTTCCTTTTCTGCCTTCCCAAAGGTGAACTTATATAGTGGAGAAACCTCTAGAAGGCTAGGGTTTTGGCCGAAATCCTAGCCCGACTCGGCCATTGAAACTCTTATCTTGTTGGCTGAGAACCTTTCCTTGCTTTGGGCGGAAACAACCCTCTTTTGCTTCGGCCTAAAGTCAGCCAATTCTCCTTGATGGCCAAGGACTCAAACTCCTTGATGGCCAAGTAGATCACGCATCCTTTGTAGGCTAGGGAACTCAACCACTTTAGTGGCCGATAAGACTTACTTTTGGATAGAAAGTCTTAGATGATGAGATGTAATGAGTTAAGCATCGGCCGATAATACAGCCGACAATCCGGCCGATAAGTAAACGGCTTGGTGGCCAAGAGATAGTCTTTCATTAATGACCTAGAAGATTCTTGACCAAAAACCTCTATTCCCTCGCGGACTTTCCTTTTGGGCCCACACTCTTTGTGGCCTGTTGTCAATTTTGACCCAACTTTATGCGGCCCGACCCATATGAAAATATGGGCTAAACAGATAGAAGGGAATTATAGGCTCATTCTTTACGAGAAATTATAAGGTATGCCTGGCATGCCACGTGGCAGTGCCATGTGGTACGCCTTTTCAATCAGAAATTGACATGTGGCCATTTATTAATATAATTGAAAATTCAATTTTTGCTTTAATTCTGTTAACTTGTGAGTGATTCCGTTACCGTGTGTTTGGATGGAGGAAAAAAAGTCGGCATTTACTTAAAACTCAGGAAAAGAGCAGAGAAAAATGAAATTGATACGTTTGGCAACTCAAAAGAGGGAATTCCAATTTTCCCTGCGGCAAAACTAGGAGGAAATTGGGGAGTGGTTTTGCCGCTTTCAATTTCCATCTATAGGGTCGGAAATTCACAATAGACGAAAGCGAAGAAAACTTCTTTTCACGGGTGGAAAACATCTTTCCGCGCCGGAACCATCTATGTATGTAATTGATGTTAATTATAAGTTTTGATAGGTTTCACTAGATGCAGCTAAAGTGAAAAATGTGACTCCCCGATACACAAAGCTACGGGCATATTCAATATTACTAGTTTCGTCTGTTTTGTGTTTGTTTTTGTCCATTTGCTTCATTTTCCACTTTTCCTCTTCCTCTTCTCTCTGGCCAAATTAGTTAGCATCTAGTTTTTTTTTTATTCTTATAACTTTTGAATTTGGTGTCTCTGCAGAGACGCATGATTGTCTCTGTAGAGACATACGACTGTTGTCTTTGTAGAGACACTTGACTGTTTCTGTAGAGACACTTTACTGTCTCTGTATATTTTCTATTTTTTTTAGTACTTTTGAATTTGGTGTCTCTGTAGAGACACTTGACTGTCTCTGTGAAGACATATAACTGTCTCTATAGAGACCCTTGACTGTTTCTGCAGAGATACTTGATTGTCTTTGTAGAGACACTTACTGTCTCTGCATGTGAAACTTGCGAAATTTTTTCTGCAAAAAACATACTCAATATAGATCTTAAAATGTAAATCTCATTTTTACGAATAAATTGGTGAAAACGAATTTTCATTACGATTTCTATATCAAAATTATGATTAATTTAGAAAAACAAAAAAATTGAAAAAATAAGAAATATGAGAGAGAAATGATTTCCGTTAGTGGGTGTTAGTTACTTTTGCTAAATTGGCATTGGTTTTGGACTGTATAGATATTTAATATTTTTTATGTATTTTGTAGATATTTAGGGTATTATTTTGTACCCCTAGGATATCAGCCCAATATTAACACAAGACAAAAATAGACTTTTTTTAATCAAAAAACAAAAATAGACTAATAGAATATGAATTTAACCCAAACTCTATTAATGTAATCATATAAACATGAATACCAAAACCCGAACTCTCTCGTCTCCAAGCGTTCTCCGGAAAAAACAGAAACTTCCACCATCGTTCCCAAAGGGGACCAGGGGTTTTCCCTGGTTGGTTCCCTCCTCCTTCAAATCCAAATTCGGGCACCTCTTTCCCCGATATGTTGTAGGTAGTTTTGGAGTCCCTTGCTTTGTGCAAGGTTTTGTCACTCCCTGGTTTGTCCAGGGCCTTTCCACCGGCTTTTTGGCCGGATTTGTTTGTCTGGTTTTGTTGTTTGCTTGGTCCTTTTGGCGAAGTCTTCACCAGATCTACCTTACTTGAACTTGGGCTCCCCTGACTTTTTCCAATTTTAACAAAGTGGCTGTTTTGTTGAGGTTGGAAATTGGATTTTCTGGGTTTGTATGTTTAATTGTTTTGCAGATCTAGTTACTATTTGGAGGAGAAGATATGGGATTTCAGAGTATTGGTGCTTTGAGCCTGGATGAGGCGTTTTCTTTGTCTCGTAGCTGTGCAATTGTTGATTGCTTCCGGGTTCTTTGAAGCACTGAAATTTCACGATGCTATTGCTCTGGTATTGTCTCGGCTTCTAATGAGCGGCTATGTATTTCAATATTTTGCTCATTGTTTTCAGGCTTGTTGTTCTTGTTACCTCATGTAATCGCCTATACCCTCCAATTGGGGTTGCTGTAACATTCCAAAACTTTGGTTTTGGCCCCTTATCAATGGAATTCCGTTTTTGTTCTAAAAAAAAAAAAACTTAACCAAAGCCCAACACGTGTGTAACAAATAAACACAAATCAATCCCTCTCATCCCAGTAACTTTTTATCTTCTCTGTTTATCTCATCTGTTGAACAAGGTCTCACCAACTGAACAAAACCAAATCAGAGGTATCAGAGGTCATTTATTTTCTTCGTCTTCTCTCTTTCTCTCACCGTTTTTCATCTTCTTCTCTGTTTCTCTCACCGAAAAACTTCAAGTGTTACTGGAAGGGCAATTTCGCTGCCTTGAATTTGACCCTCCCGACTCAATTTTCCGGTTTGCAACCAAGATTCATACATAGATCGATGCTCAAATCTCCGTTTTTTTTCATCTGTATAATACAGATTCGCGAATTGTTCTCGAATAAGACTTTTAAGCTCAATCATTCGCCTTTTTTTTTCCGAATATTTGGAATGGATACGAAGAACGGCCATTTTTTTTATTTATATGTACGTATGCGTATTATACGCATATAATACACATATTTACCAACTAGGCTAGCATCTCTATGGTGGACACTCCTGTGTTGGAAAAATTGACAATTATACTCATGTGGTGGGTACTTGTTATCAGTTCACACCAAACATCCAATTACGTTAAATTTTCCATCAAATTTGAGCACGTGGTAGTTATGTGATAGAGTCATTCCGTCTGAATGCTACATGAAGAACATAAGCCAGATGAAGGAAAAGGAAGACCTAGGATGTAGGGTGAATTTGCCATTTCTTTTTCTGTTGCTTATTTACTCGTGCTTCCTCCCTCCCTCTGCCATCGATCCCGCCCCTTGTCATCTATGCTCATTCTCTCCTTGTGTCTCAAAGATCGCGACCAAATATAACATCAAACGCATCTTGATTTCTCTTCTTGCATACACAAATTCGGAGATTCAAAATTGGAAGGATGAATTAAAATTTGACTCTGGAAATCTTTTCTGTTGGTTCTTGAGAAAAATACAACGAAACTGTACGGTTTTATTTTGTTAAATTTTAATTTCTGGAATAATTGATTGAGTCCTCTTCTAATCTGTGATTTAGTCTCTCTGCATCTTCCTAGATTCCCGAAATCACAAAAAACATCCACCTCAAATCAACAACTGCAGCCTCCAACAACGTTTGCTCCCACGTCGTCATCATGGCTGTTATCTTCACCGTCCTTTCCGTCATCGGCAGCTGCCCGGCTCCGAGCCCCACCTCTCCCACCGCAGCCATCTCGCCATTGTTCTTCTCCGCCATACCGGTTTCGGTGGTTGAGTGCTTCAACGCTTTGAAGAAGAAAAAGTTAATCCGCTTGGTATTGGGATTAATTCTTTAACTCCTCCATATATTATTCATTGCATTTTCACGCATATCTTCTTAGAATCAACATAAAAGTCATTATTTTTTCAGTTGCATAATTTGTACTTGTCTTGTTTCACCCAAGAAGCAAACGTAATGACTTGTACAATGGATGTACCCTTTTTACTTTCTTGGTAAAAAGAATCGAATGAAAATGCATTCAAACCATCCAATTAATTTACTATATTTATTTAAACTCATCTAGATAACTAGAAATCCTTAACCGAAGTTCAGCAAACATGAAGCCAATGAAATCGTCCTTTTACATACTCTCACTTGTTCTCCTCATCTGCCTAATTCAAACCCAAGTCGCCGATTCACTTTTCAACAAGTACAGGGTTCACATTATCAACGGCCTAACAAGAGACACTCTTGGCCTTCATTGTGTATCCAAGAACGACGATCTCAAAGCTCATGAACTCGCAGTCAACGAAGAGTATTCGTGGGTTTTTCGCATTAACTTTTGGAGTACGACGCTTTATCATTGCAACTTGTGGTGGAAGGGCGGACATAAATCTTTCCCGGCGTTTATAGTCGATGAGAAAGCTTTGTTGGAACTGTGTGTAAACTATTCTGATTGTATGTGGGTAGCAAGAGATGATGGGATATACTTGTATAATGATCCGCACAAGGAATATCGGCTCAAATACAAGTTGGACAAATATTGAAATTGATGTGAAGCATTTTCATATGTATGCTTGATAATAAGATTAGTAGCTACTTATCTAATTTGTTGCTACATTTTCAAATATTGAAATTGGGGGTTATCTTCCTGTTTCTTTTACATCTATGTCGCAATTTGTTTGAGATCAACATTGAGCAAAATCAGGAATCTGATCAACTGCATATCACAAACTAAATAAGTTATGTACCAAGTTGGCCCCAAATGTTAGCACTTGTTTTTTACTCCTTGATTAAAATCATTGTTATTCATAGACCAAAGTTACCAACAGAGAAAAGTTCATCTTCTTGTGTAACAGTCACATCAAAAGAATTTATCGATAACCTTATATTGTTACTCGGGCAAGTTACTTATTACTTGCAACATCTTGCATTTACAGAGTCCACACTGTTCAGAGAATCAATAAATGCCAAAATCTCAACTGTTATCCACTTCTTCGTCTTCTCTTCACCGTTCTTTTGATGCTTTAATTAGTACTAGTTTGGGATATTAAGCACTCCATGATAAACCATGCTACCAGCCCAATTGACCAGAGTAATCATTCCAGCTGCCAATACTCTGTATTAATCTGCCTATAAAAGAAAAAAACTTCTAATGAGCAGCACATTGCAAATTCACACCTAATTTGAAGCATATATGATCACTATATGTACCTTTAACCATGAGGAGCTTCTTTGTCCCCTTCCTTTCCTTACTTGCCATTTCAACACTTGTTATGCCTCGGCATTTCTCAGCTGCTGGTCTTCCGCATTCCGGAGACTATCTTGTGCGGATCGAGAACCACTTGGGCGGCGGCGCCACCTTGGAGGTTCACTGCAAGTCAAAATTGGGTGGAGATTTGGGGGCGCATTGGATTGGTGTTGGTGAGGGCTTTACTGTCAGATTCCATAATGACTAGTGTTTCAATACTGAATATTGGTGCAAACTAAGCTGGCGGTCCAACGACAATGTTCACGGTGGCAACTATCGACTCTTCAATTGCGACGAGTCGTTTCTCAAGTTTTGTGACTTGAACGAGTGCATTTGGAAAGCCAAGAATGATGGGATCTATTTACATGACAATCATGGATTCAAAGATGTGAAATATTATGAGTATTGGTAATATTGGTACAAACAAGAGGACTCAACTAGCCCATGTGATGTGGCAGAGGGCTTATTACTATTAGTCAGAATAAAAACCATATATTCATCATACATATGGTTGCAAGAGAGTTGTTATTTCATCTTGGAACTTTTTCCTTATTGCTTGCAAGGGTATCTCATAGCTAATTTGGATTACAAATTACTTGTGGAGCTTACCGATGTTCATGTTTGTCACATTTGGAATAAAATAGCTGGGGCTTTTGAGATGCTTAAGTTTATTCTACATTATAAGCGATCACAGGGTACACAAATGAAAATTCTAGTGCAGAGGAGGAGCACATTGCTCTGCTACCTAACTTTGTTGCATTTGCATTCTGTAACGAATTCAATTTATACTTTCCATTACCAGCATCTAATACAGTGAAATTGTTAGGCTTTTTGGATTACTTCAATCCATGTGTCGATACATGCACCTAGGATTTTGATTATGAATGGCTAGCGATGAGAGCTAGAGAATTCAGTAACATTCAACAAGTTCAATCAGCACCAACTCTGTAAAAACAGAATGGAGCAACTTGGTTTTACTTCAAGCCCACAATCCGGATAGCTAACTTAGAGGCCCAGTTTCTTTTCCCAACAAGGAAGTCCAATACAAATGGGAATGGAAGAAAGCCCATTCGGTATATAATATCCCCATCCTTCACACAAAACTCAATAACTTGTTTACAAAGACAACTTCTCTCAAATCTTCACTCTCTCCTCTCTCTCTCTCTCTCTCTCTCTCTATTCGAATCGCAAAAATGGGTCAGGGAACTCCGGGAGGTTTGAACCGCCAGGGCCTACCGGGCGACCGCAAGCCCGACGGCGGCGACAAGAAGGAGAAGAAGTTCGAGCCTGCCGCGCCGCCGGCTCGCGTCGGCCGAAAGCAGCGCAAGCAGAAGGGGCCCGAAGCCGCGGCTCGGCTCCCGACGGTGACGCCGCTAACCAAGTGCAAGCTCCGCCTCCTGAAGCTGGAGCGAATCAAGGACTACCTCCTCATGGAGGAGGAGTTCGTAACCAACCAGGAGCGGCTCAAGCCGCAAGAGGAGAAAGCCGAGGAGGACAGATCTAAGGTCGACGACCTCCGTGGCTCGCCGATGAGTGTCGGTAATCTCGAGGAGCTCATCGATGAGAGCCACGCTATTGTGTCGTCATCGGTTGGTCCCGAGTATTATGTTGGGATTTTGTCCTTTGTCGACAAGGACCAGCTCGAGCCGGGTTGTGCAATTTTAATGCACAATAAGGTAATTGTGGATTTGGGTTTTTAGGGTTTTTGATTGGGTTGAAGTTATTTGATTGTTTGGTTTGTTAAGAGCTGTAATTTAGGGTTTAATGCGGGAATTGGGTTTTTACTATGTTAGCGAAAGCTTGAGCTTTTTACGATCGAGTGGTTATAGATTGAAGTTTGTATGTTTTGCTGGTGAAATTATCTTGGTTATGTTGTTTAGTTAAGCTGAAGATCCATTTTCATACCCTTGATGATTTTATTTTGTTTGTAAGAAGTTGGGATTTGGGAAGTTTTGCTGGATTACTGGGTTATTGAGAGTATGGAGTGTAATTAGGGTTTAATGCCCGAGTTGGGATTTAGTGTGCTAACTAAAGCTTGAGCTTTTACTAATTTAGGGGTTATGAATGAAAAGTTTATATGTTTTGCTGGTGAAATTATCGTACTTTTGTTGTTTAGTTCATGTATTTGTGTGGGTTTGATTGATAATGTGGTATTTGTCTGTTCAGGTGCTTTCTGTGGTTGGGCTGCTTCAAGATGAAGTTGATCCAATGGTGTCCGTAATGAAAGTTGAGAAAGCTCCTTTGGAGTCTTATGCGGATATTGGTGGATTGGATGCGCAAATACAGGAGATTAAGGAGGCTGTTGAGCTCCCACTCACTCATCCGGAACTGTATGAAGACATTGGTATCAAGCCACCTAAAGGAGTCATATTGTATGGAGAGCCCGGAACCGGCAAGACCTTGCTTGCAAAGGTGTGTATTGATTGCTTTCCTTCTAACCCACAGCGTGTAAAAGTTTACCTCCTGTTTGTATGTACTGGTTAGTTTTGTTTCATTGCTTATCTGCTCACTATTATACTCCTCTTGCTGGGATATATGCTACAAGGTCTATGTTGCTATAAAGTTGCATGTTTATGATGTTGTCCTAGTGGCTGATGTTCATATATACCATGTTTATTATATGCAGCATACTGGATTAATGTTGTTGCCAGTAATTAGTTGGTTGAGTTATCGTGTCTTTATTCTGTCAATATCTTTTGCATATATTCTTTAGAACACAATCACGGTTGGCCTGCACACACTGGACCTTGATGCGAGAGTATGCAGACACAAATTGCAAGGACCTATATAGTACGAGTACTTTTATGATGTGTGCACCACATTGTTTCCTGCTCTGATGTTTATTTGTGGAACTCTCGGATTGTAATGCATCTCCTCACTTTTTCAGGCAGTGGCAAACTCAACATCAGCAACTTTCTTGCGTGTTGTTGGTAGTGAGTTGATTCAGAAGTACTTGGGAGATGGCCCGAAATTAGTCAGGGAACTCTTTAGGGTTGCTGATGACCTCTCACCATCCATTGTCTTTATTGATGAAATAGATGCAGTTGGTACAAAGAGGTGAGCAGCGAGCGCAAGAGCATTAATGAAAACATTACAGGTCATTGCTAGTAATATAACTAAGGATTAATTGTCTGCAGGTACGATGCCCATTCCGGTGGTGAACGTGAAATCCAGAGGACTATGTTGGAACTATTGAATCAGTTAGATGGCTTTGATTCTAGAGGAGATGTCAAGGTGATTCTTGCAACAAACAGAATCGAAAGTCTTGACCCAGCCTTGCTTCGACCTGGCCGAATTGATAGGAAAATTGAATTTCCACTCCCTGATATCAAAACTAGGAGGCGCATCTTCCAGGTAGGCTTGAAATGTCTAAGCATTACATTATATCTACTCAATGCTAATTGCTAAGGATTATGGCTAAATACGATTGTATATATTGGTTGCAGATTCACACATCAAGAATGACGTTGGCTGATGATGTCAACTTGGAAGAGTTTGTCATGACCAAGGACGAGTTTTCTGGGGCTGACATAAAGGCCATATGTACCGAGGCTGGTCTCCTTGCACTGAGAGAGCGGCGTATGAAGGTTAGAATCACATTTTCCCCTATTTAAACGTTAAAACTTTATTTTTATTTTTTACTTAGTTTGTTTGATGTGTTCGATTTGAAACTTTCTTTTGAATTGGTTGCGTTACCATTTCTACTAACTTTGGGACTATTTATATAAATTTCAGGTGACACATCCGGACTTCAAGAAGGCGAAGGAAAAAGTGATGTTCAAGAAGAAGGAAGGGGTTCCAGAAGGCCTTTATATGTGAAAAAACCACCCCGCCCCACCCCAGGCCACTTGTACTTTGAGGATGCGACAATTCTGTTGTGTTCTATATTACAACTTGCTACTCCATTTCAAGTTCCTTGTGTTTTGGATTCACTGTTAAATGATGATTGGCATTCTGAATTGAAAGCTTATGTCTCTTTGTCAGACGAAGTTGAAATCTTAGGTGATGCGTCGTTAAAATGAAAATACGATCTGCTTAAAACCATGTCAGATATGCCTAGTCTTGAACAGAGGTTGTGGTCCGAGCTTTAAAACCAGCATTTTTTTTCTAGTTGTTTGGAACTCATTTATGTCGCTGTGTTATTGGAAAGTTACATCTAATTCTCATAAACACTGAAGACCTTGTTTCCGATTCAATCCAAGAAAATCAGGAAAAGAACAAATTGATTTTGAACATCAAACCAGCCTACAACAGCAATGAACTTCAACAGAATTTGATAACTATAACAGAACAGGGGACTGAAAGAGAGCAAAGAGTTGTAAATATCTTGGTTCAAGTATTTAACTATGCATTCGAGGTTCAACTTTGATCATATTGTTCAAGTATTTATCTATGCATTTGGTATCTCACCATGAATTCGAGGTCCAACTTCAATCGAGGTTCAACTTCGATCATATTGTTCAAGTATTTATCCATGCATTCGGTTCAAGTATTTCACCATGCATTCGAGGTCCAACTTCAGTTATATTGTTCAAGTATGTATCCATACATTCGAGATCCAACTTCGATCATATAAAAAAAAAAAAAAAATCAGGAAAAAGAGAAGAGAAATCTTTTAACGTTGTAGGGTTTTATTGCGTTAAGTTCTATTTGTTACCTGAGAACTTTCCTTCGCACCGCGCTTACAGGCGAGGACTGAGTTTATGCAGATGGGTCCTCGACTGTGCCAAGTCTGCAACGAAGCTCAATTCAAATACAAGTGCCCATCTTGCCGCGCACCCTAGTAAGCTTTATTAGCACAAGTCTTCAATTACTTTACTTTGATTTCCATTCTTTCTGCTATGTATTTATATACATCTGATTTCTCTTGAAAATCTTCTGCTTGCAGTTGTTCTGTGCCCTGTTTCAAGAAACACAAGGGTAGGAAACTTCTGAATTTCGAAAGATAATTGATTGCATACTTTGGTGTTGATTTGGGACTTAATTTGAGCTTATGTGTGAATGTTGCAGAAAACCCATGTGCTTTGCCACCGTCTTCCGAGGAAAAACCAAGTAAGAATTGTTTTACTGCGAACTTAGCCATATAACTTGTGCAACTAAACTGGCTTGTTAAGCCGAAATGCGAATTTGTAGATATCTATCGGTGTGAATGTTGAATAAAACCCTCCATGGGATGCATTTTCATGTAGTTATGTTTATGAAGCATTATCCTTTCTTGCTGTGGGGTTACTTTTCGTGATAATTTTGTGTTGCTTGTTCCTCTGAGGAGTCTGACAATCTATTTTTCATGATTCGATATTCTTCAGCAGCAGCAGGTTCAGAATCACTGGTGGAAGGACCTTTAACTGTTGAGGAACCGAGTGAAGTGCTGCAAAGGCCGCAACTAGAGGCTATTGGTAAGGATTTGTTCTAACTAGATTGGAAATGCATTGGAGTTTGCACTATTGCAACCCTTGTACGTGTGATTAGGGAGGGGCATAAGGAATAGAAAATGGCAGGGCTATGAGAATGATGACATTGGAAGAGGTAGATTATGTTCTTTACCATTTTATGAAGTTTGACCCTCTGTGGTGCTGGACAGAGCACAATGGCGTTTAAGGATTCATACAGCCAAACCACCTAGTGGGAGAAGGCTTTGTTGTTGTTGTTGTGACCCTTTTGTGGTGCGTACGACGACCTAGGTGCCAAATTGGTAGACGTATTAACAATGAAGATCCCAAACTATAATGTAACATGAATTTATTTATGACTTTAACCTTAAGGTGAACCGGGAGAATGCAAGAGGCTGGTTTTTAGCGAAGTTTAGATTAGAAGGCTATTTTATTTGTGGAAACCAACAAGAGGATAATCAACCTGCAAGATTGTTTTTGCAAACTAGGTTGATCAATAGCGAAACCAAGGTTTATAAAGCTGTTTATTCTGAACCTGTTAATGCTGTCATGGTTTCAATTTATGTTGAGCTGCCGGTCTATTTGGAAAATCAAGGGTAGTATGATTTAGACAATTAAGGGCCACCATTTTGAACTTATGTAACTACACATCAATTGTTGTCCTGCATGATTTGGCTCCAGACATCCATCCCTCTACCACTTGTTTGATATTCCGCTTGAGATTTTTGAAGGATTGGTTATTCTGCATGAAGAATTTGTCGAAGGGAACTAATAAGAAGATTACAGTTTGAAGCCCATAACTGATAACATTGCGCCCCCGATAATCGAACCCTCATTGTTTTCTTTTCTTCTTTGCAGCTTCTTCCAGTGAAATTCGCAGTGCTTTGGAAGATGAAAACCTTCAGAAACTCATTCAGCGTATAGATTCTTCACCAGATGCCCAGAATGTGAGTAGTGACAGTTACTTCAATCAAGACCAAAGCATTTTTTTCATCAAATAATTTTCATCTGGGCATGATATTCATTTAGAAATCAATCTACCTCTTACTTGAATGAGAACAATGCTAATCATGTTGTACTAATATCAGGAACTTGAGAAAGCTATGGGCGTGGATGCGTTTCGGATGTTTACAGACAAGGTGATGCTCTCTCTTGCTACTACTACTACTACTACTAATAATCATGATCATTATTCCTTCCCTGAATATGCTGAAGCTCTAAATGCTTTTGGATTTCTGTCTTCAGATCCTATCTACCATCAGCCCTTAACTACAGTCAGAGCTACGCGAGGACAAGTTTTCACTGGGAATCTGAAATCTGATTATTAACATCTCCACCTTTGAGACATCTTTGAAACTACTCAACCAAAAACCTGAGTGCAAATGCACAAGAATACAGTGCTGCCATCTTGGCCTTGATCTTCTAGCTGTATATCTCCCCTAACTCAAGAATTTGTAATCACATTCAAAGTTTAGACTGTAGCTAGTATAGTGTGCAATAATTGATGCAAGTCGAAGACAATCACGTCTCTGAAGAATTATAGTTAGAATATAAATGCCTCTCCAGTTGTTTTGTTGGTCCTGACTTCTCTTAGTTTGCAAAAACTACAAGGAATAGAAAGGACATATTAGTAAGAGTGCTTTGATGTTGTGTGGTGAGATAGGTCCACCAAACATCATGCATTTGGTGGAGATGCGGATTAGTATTTTTAGTTGAAGATATACAACATCTCGCATCTTTGGTTGAGATGCGCTCAGGAATGAAAAAGATGGTCCAGGATATAGATGGGTAGGCGCCTTTTCATCTTTCCTGCAATGGCTTTTGCTTTGCAAATCAAAGAACAGGATACCAGAAGTTTTATCAGCATCTTCACATCTTTAAACCCCCATCAACTTTTTGATCACTATGAATTCAAGAGAGCTTCCGGAGTTTTGAGAGCGACAAAATTGAACTAGGAAAATGGTACATATATTGATATGGAGTTGTAATAATTACATGTTGGGTCCCGTACATGTTAGCTTCATTATATGGCGCATTTTGGCCAGACAAGAACAAAAAAGAACAAAAAAACTACTCTCTGAGCTTAGACTACAAAACTTAGCAGGCAAGCGCCTTCTGTTATCTCCATCCACCTACAACTTCAACCTGCAATGCATAAAAAGTTTCACTATCAGTTCTTCCGGCTTCCATGCCATCACTAAACGACCCTAAGCAATCAAAAACACCAAAACAGCAAATGATCCAGTAAAATTTAAGATTCTAGCTATAGGTCCTGCATGTCTTTTGAAAAGCCCATGCGGTAAATTTTAAGAACGTGTAAAAGATGGTAAGGATTCAGGAAGACCAAGAAGAATTATCCAACTGAAGCTATGATATGATATCAACCAAGGCACTGTCATCACTAAACTGAGTTAGGTACCCTACAAGTTCTTATGTTATAGCCTTGTAGTTACTCATTTACCTGATTGATGATTTTCTGGAGTTTCAGCCCCCTTACTGGAACTAGGCTTGCTGGTACTTGGCTGGCCTATTGCTTGATTCTGCAAAAGGAAATGGAGCTATAAATACGGGTAATTTTATGTGAAGACAAAATGTGTAATCAAAAGGCTAGAGGTGAACATACCTGCTGCATTGGCAACTGCATCTGCTGGGGAATTAAGTATTGCTGGTACGGATCTGCAAAATTTGGCATACGCGACTGGTTGGGATTTTGTGCCCCAAGTGAGTTTAACATCGGATCCGATGAATTTGGTGCTTGAACTCTGGTAGGATCATTTGCAGGAATAGGCTGCATATGATATGGTGGAATAGGGAACCTTGGTCCCAAATGTGCAGCCGCTGTTGGCATGGGCGAGCCAGCTAACATATTCGGATATGGGATCATAGGCCTACTAATGCCTGCCATTTCCATTCCCATGCCCATGCCCATTCCAATTCCCATCCCCATGGGCATATACTGCTGAACTCCAGGAAACAGCATCGGTACCATACCGCATCCCATGGACATCATCTGCAGAAATTGGTTACCATCTCATTTTGTCATAAGATGAACTGAAATAATTCACTGTTCTAATGAGCAAAGATTGATTCTTCATCAATTTGCCACTGTTTTAAGCATTCTTCTTTTCTCATTGAAGATTAGATTATGATACAGTTTTTACTGAACCAATGTTTCATCAGACAAAGAAGGTACACACATACACATCTCAATTTCCAGGGTTTTTAGTTATGACAGAAATGTAGATAGAATTCAAAATAACAGACGACCATACTTGTACTTGTAGCTGAAGTGATTTCAAGTATTCAATTGCTTCATCCAGCATCGACGCTTTGTCTGACTGATACGCACAAAAAACTTATTTAACATCTAGTCTACAAAGCCATTCCAAAATGCTTGTACAAGAGTTCAATAAGATTATACAAGATAGAGTATTACCTTGTTGCAACGAGGTATTAGTTCTTGTAAAGCCTTCATCTTTTCATTTATCCTGTCTCGACGTCTCTGCACAGAATTTCAAACTTAAACCATTTCAAGAGAAAGCACCTCAAGTAAAAAGGTAAACATCTGGTTGAGCTTTTTCAACCAATTAACAGTTGAAGTAAAAGTACAGACCCTCTCGGAGAGATTGTGGACCTCCGCAGCACGAGATCTCTTTGTAGAAGTTGACCCTCGAGCTTGTTTCTTTCTATTTGCAGATTCGAACTCAACATCCTGCATCAATCAGAGGAGAAAAGAACAATTAAATCTTTTTTTGATCAAAAGGAATGCGAAAGAACAATTAAATCGAGAATAAGAAAAGGAACAAAAAGGTTGTAATAACAAACAAAAGTGAGCTAAACTGCGAAATAACTATCATTTTCATCATGGACCCTACTCTACTGTCTACAGGTGCTACAAACATGAAAAGCCCTGACCAATCCCACCAGCTGAATTATACATGGCATCTTGCCCACAAGGACGTCAACCTCAAGATTAGTCTAATCTGTCCGATACCAAATCAATTGGGATCATCACCAGTCTGTCTTTGCTTCACAAAGCACAAAGACAGCAGCTTCTAACCAAACCAATCACCATCCAATTCTCCTTTCTGTCAATGCATATACACCAAGCACTCTCCAACTAATCTGTCACAACCCACTACGATTCTCCACGATCCAAAAAACTTTAGCTTTTTTTACCATCACAACGTTGGCTACTTCACTGTACCACATTTCAACAGTCCAAGCAAGTTCTAATCCTAATTTACCATGTTCACTTCACGCATTCACAACTTCACCAAACAAGGGCTAACATTAAATTCAATTTACAGATGGATATAGCACCAAAGGAAGGAACAAGTCCCATGAAAAGCACAGTGCAACCCATGATTATTAAACAAATCAATTTTTTGGATGGTATATAATATATATACACACAGTTGATTCTCTGCCACCTACATCCTCCACCAATCACCCACCGTTCAATCTATTCCTCCTCCCTACAACACACGTGCGAACACTATTGTATCACAAGCCCACAACTGCCACGTGTACGGTGCACAACTGAATTGACAGCATCGGAAAGCCTAACACATATATTGGCCGCAGCGTAATCCAGCCGTTTTATAGGGAGGAGAGGCGGGGGTGGGTGCGCAGTGCGCACACTTTCCGACGTTTCCAACCCCCACCTGCGCACGTTAGCCGAGGCCGGGCAACAAACAAACAAACACATTGGAAAGATAACAAGACCATTTTACCTCCATTTCTTCTACTAGTACATAAAAGTAAGTTTTTTTACTCAACCGGTAAATAAAAATTGAAGCTTTTTTTGTTTTTTTACTGACCTCGCTTTGAAACTCGGCGTCGTCTTCCGGCGTTTCTCTTCCCTTCCGCTTCCGATCCTCCGCCCCCACCTCCGGCTTCTGCGCCGACATCGGCTCCGCGCTAGCACTCGCGCTCGCGCTGGACCCACCGGGGGATGACGTCAGCGACATCTCACACGTCATCGCCTCCTTTCCCGACGCCGTGGCTGCAGTAGCGGCGGCAGTAGAGACCGACGCCGCAGCGGCGGCCGCACCGCCGTCGGGCCTAAAATCGGAAACCCGAGAGCTGGGGCCCACCAGCGGAGTCTCGTTAGATTCCACCACCGTCGTCGCCTCCCTCACCGCGCTCTTCGCCGTCGGCGGCGGCGCCGCCGATTCCAAAACCCGAGCTTTATTGCTGCCGTTATTGTTCCTGGAGAAGTGCATGAAGTTCTGAAGCTCCGTCCTCCTCGGCGGATGGATCGGCGGCTTCGCCACCGGCGCCGCAGACGAGTTCGGCGGCGGCCGGAGCTCGGCGGTGACGGTGGTGTTGCTCTGATTAACCGTGTTCGAATCGGGATAAAGCAAATCGGCGCAGAAGGAGTCGTCGACGAGCGGGTACTGAAGCCAGGACGCCATTTCGTCTTCCTGCATAAACAGCTGGTGGCTCTGCGCCGCCGCCTGCGGTTGGGATGCCGCCGTCCTGTTAATTTCCCCTTCTTCGGGCAAAACGGCGTCGTATCTGTTCGAATGATGCGACGATTTCTTGCCGTTCGCCGAAGGCCTCTGGTTCTGGCTGTGCATCACCACCTGGCCGTTCTGCCACAGCAGCTCCATAATCCCGTCGTCCGGCCTGCACAAAACGACGCCGCTCGATCCACACAGGCCCACCAAGCCCACAGCGAAATCATCGGAAACCGAAGAGAGAGCAGGGTAAATAAATACTTACATGGTGGATTTTCTGGGGCGGTTGGATGAGGTTGGAGTTATCGAGTAATCTTCCTCCATTTCGAAATCGGGGACGCAGTGATTCATCCTTTCTCTCTATACCCAA
Organism: Spiraea crenata; assembly: GCA_033992175.1. NCBI lineage: Eukaryota > Viridiplantae > Streptophyta > Magnoliopsida > Rosales > Rosaceae > Spiraea > Spiraea crenata. The sequence continues at coordinate 159,510 of JAVBHV010000055.1, read as the reverse complement.
ATCCTACAACAAAAGTTACCTTACCCACATCACAAAAACTCAAAATTAACAACGAATTACTGTAAAAATGGAAGCTTTAACAACTTCAATTGCTTACCGATTAAAATCATCGAAGGTTGAAACCATCAAGTTGAGATGAGCTGAGCAAAGACTGCAACTTTGGGCTGCTGGGTTTTCTGCAGAAGATTTGGGTTGGTAGATTTTTTCTACTTTTGTGCCAAACAAAATGCGAATGAAGTTTGTCGCAGCTAGTTGAAACTGGAGAGAGTAGGAGCTGCTGCGAGACTCATCTTCTCTCCTCTCCGAAGATAAGGTCTTTCGATTTCTATGTTTGTTTCTCTCTCCTTTCCCGAATAATACGAAGGAAAAGGACGAAATGAAGTTTTGGACGCTATGCGAAGCTCTGTCTTTCCCCAAGTCCTCTCTCCTTTCTTTTTTAGTTTTTGCCATAACTAGAGATCGTGCAATGTTTATGAACACTTTAGCAGTTAAGCACCGCCGATTACCGCCGACCTTAATACTGAAAAAAAAAATTGGGTTTACTCCGGAGTTATCATGAGACAATCATCATGCACGGTCCTATGGTATTTTTTCCAACTAAACACACAATTTCTTATGTTTTTACTTGACCATTGTTCTAATAGCGAAAATTTACTTGCATATCTTCTCCAGAATGTTAAATCTAACAATCACGCACTATCAGTAGGAACTTACAAAGACGTACTAGGTATTTTTCTTAAGCCAGCCGCGCATGTCCTAGTGCAAATTCTCAAGTCTACCAATCACTACACACACTGGCGGAGCCAGGAATTGGCTCTAGGGTATGCATATTAGAGACTAATATGATACATGAGGGCCGGTAAGCAAGCTTAGAAAGCGGTTACTGAATTCGTGGACATGCAATCCCTTCTAACAACCTTAGCCAGCAAATAAAACAATTTTGGGATCAAATAGGCGACTGATTCAATAATAAGAGTATGTAATCAAAGGCTTGAAGGCTTGAAGGAAAGGGGCCATCGAAATTCCAGAGTATGCCGAGGCGGCACCTCGGAACCATGTAGCTCTGCCCCTGACTACACAGGTTTTGAAATCCCTTATGTATGAGTTATCACGAGTTAATCATATATTGTTCGGTGGAATTTATGATGAGAAAATCAATGTGGCCATACCTTGGCATTCCAAGTCAAACATACAGTGTCATAGGTTTCTAATTTTAATCAATCCTAATAGAGAAAAGAATTAGTTATATGAGTTCTGTGTGGCGTTGTTTCTGACGATCACGCACTATGCACTCAACACCAACAATACGATGTTATTGTGCAATACCCAAGCCAAACGTACAATGTTATTGTACGTTTTTTTTTAAGCAAACAGTATTGTCAGCCTGTTATTGTCTATGCAAATCAAGCCAACTAAACATTGTCACTGCACAATTTTCTAAGTAAACTACATATTGCTGCTACATCGTTACATATATATTGTGTTGTTTGACATCCCCACGTAATTGGACATGACAATTGTATGAAGGTTTACTAATACTAAGAATGTGCATATAGACATAATAATTCAAAGATAATCATGCACTAGCATGTAAAACTTACCTTTTAATTTTTCATATTAGAATGTGAAAATTTGTTTAGTATATCAAACCCCAATGACGTTCTCAAATTTCTTCTCGCCGTAATCACAACAATCCGTTTTAACTGCCATTTAAATTTGGATGACATATAAAATACAAGAACCATCATCTTCTTCTGCAGCACAGTGACAGTACAAGACCACTTGCACTTTGTTCTTTTCTTTTTGTTTTTTTTTCATTTTCCCTTGTGGAAGGAAGTAATTGACACAAAATGGATGACGTAAGTTTTTAATTCTTTCATATACAAAACAACAAAATTGCTACAGATGCTTTGGAAGCGTGTGTACATTTACATGAGTAATTTATTTCAATTAGAACCATGATTAGATTTTTTGGGGTCAACATGCTTAATCAGGTATTCATGGTTTTTTCCAAATTGAATCAATCATTTGAAATTCACACTCGAGTCTTGACTTTCTTGTACCTGAGGTGTCGGTATGCTTGTCTGACTTGCTTTGTCAAAAAGCCTAATCAACTTGATCATCTATTATTCTTTTTCTTTTTCGTTTTTTTATGTGGCAATATGGCTGGTTTTTGTAGGCAAAATGAACTAGGTTTTTCAAATTTGATGATGCGATTAGTGCTTTTTGTGAAGTTTGGTATAGAACCCAAGCATAATCTCATAACTATGATTATTCTGTTATATATTTCATTGCAAAAAGGTAAATCTTCACAATCGTATTATAGTCACTTAATGTGAATATCGTTATGGAGTAATTTTTCGGTGGAGATGAACCCTTAAGCCAAAACACAAAAGAAAGTGGGTAGGCCATTAAGTGGGACTTGGCTATGATGAGGGAAGCAAAGGTACACTAGGGCCATGAAACACTAATTTGTATGCAAACATCTGCAAGAATTGTAGAGTAGGAACTCTTCGGCCCCTACTTCAATTTTTTACCACTCTACAATATGCATTCGGAGCGTTGTAATCCGTCTGAGGTGACCAAATGTCCACAGGAAAGTTAGTTCTATTGCTTTCTTGCACAAGTTGTAGTGTTGATATTGATGGGACCCTGACCAGAGAACTGTTGCCACTTTTGGCAATTAAGCCAATTTCTATGCATGGATTGGATTAAAATTATACAGTGAATTCTTGTTGGATTATTTCGGACAGGTAACATCTATGTCAAATATGTGTGGGGTCTACATTTAGAAACTATTTTCTCTTCCTATACCTCATGTAAGTTTAAGTTAAGGATGATATTAACACGATATAAAATTTCAAATAGTGCTCTTCGTAAACAAGGTTCTTTTAGTAATAATATATGGTCATGGAAAAAATCAAGTACATATTACATGTTAGATATGAATTGCTAAGATACCTAGGCCAGTTTCAAGAACTTTGATTGTGATGAATTCATAAATAAACAAGGAGCATGTACTATATTACATACATTAATTCTAGTAGACAGTCAATTATTCGATTGATTTGAAATATTTATCCTAACATCTCAAGTTCTATATTCAACTTTTTCGACTCATAACATCAATTATTTATGGAAAGAATATATTAGACATTGACAGTAAGTACTTATATGATCTATACTCCTTAATCAACCGACAATTAACTTTCATCCTCTAATCTATAGTTTAATCTTCTATCTCCTCCCTTCTTGATTCAGATGATCTATGTTGCACTTTACACGCACCACAAACCTTATTTTCAGCTAAAATAAAAGATTGCAGCTTTTCCTTGGGACGTACGATTGAAATAGTATGATTGAACGTGAGTGCCATTGCTTTATTTGGAAAGATGACAATTAACGGAAAACCGCCTCCAAATTCAAACTTAATTTATTAATTACTAGTCAATTAATCAACAAAGCAATTGTACTTGTTTATTCCCAAAGTGGCTCTACGCGCGAACTCAAACTCCGTTCTTGCACGCGTTAGTGACTTTCATCAGGATGTGGAAGACCCCTGCATTTTTTTTCCCGTCAAATGTGATAATTTATAGAAAACTTTAAATGATCCATTACAAGAATAGAACATAAATACTCAAGTAGTAGAAATTTTCGAAGCTAACAAGAAAATAAATTTTTCAGTAAAAGTCGAAACTTCACCATTGCCAAAAGGCAGTCCAAAATGCACTTCATTCTTCATTGCCAAACCGATAGAGAGCACACTGGAAAATTCCTGAGCTGTATAGAAGACGCATATATGCTTCACTTACCATCCCATGTGCTGCAAGCATTATGCTTTATTTTTCTCATCATCAGAGGCAGTAGTGAGTTAATTGCCCTTGGACTCTGTCCCTTTGGTCAATGCCCCATTTGTTCTATACTATGAGCCCTTGGTCTTTGCCTTAATCAAGAACCCCCAGAGGGACAGGCTACAAGACAATTTGTGTTTGGCACCATTCTACACAAATATCTCATTGTTTGTTAAGTAAGTTTCTATCAAAACTGGCTCTGAAGTTTATATAAGTCAATGAGATGGACTATTGAAATATTATGTAGTTTTCGGGTTTAGCGGTGGATGTATGTATGTATGTTGAGACGTTTGAAGTCCGAAGGAGATACAATTACAATGTATTTGCTTAGCACTTGTCATCTAAGGTTTTTGATTTGGCGCTCTCAAGATGTGGGTCACATAGTTGTAGTAACGAGAATATTTATCTCATTTTTTTTTTCGAAAGACTTATTTTGTTACTAATTGCAAGTAATGAAAATAAGAATTAAGCTAATAAATCGAAAGTCCATGATGTTTATATATCTCCTCACTTAGACCTAAACAACTAGATTTTGAACAGAATTTGTATGTTGATAATTCGATACCTACTTAATTCTACATGCCAATCCAAACATTTGATAGCACTCTATAGAAGCACATATGAGTCGGGCAGACGTGGCAATAAGTGAGCACGCCATGTTGGCGAGTTCACAAACATTGGAGCACCACCATGGTGACCCACTTATCTTCCTCCACCTCAGAATCACCACCTACTTTTTGCCTCTTTGCCTTCAATAGGTTTGTCACCAAGCTGCCCCCAGATTCAAGCAAGTTCAAATGCCCGTTTGCTAACTCATTTCTTATTAATTTTTAATTTATAAATTTTTTGTTGAAAAACAAGAGGAAAAAAATAGGTGTATAATATTTTTTTTTGCTTATAGAAATAAAAACTCATATGTCAGTTATTATTTTGAAAAACTAACAACAAAAAACAGCTACCAAACCTTATTTTCAAAAATTTAAAATTAAAAACAAAAAATTAGTTAACAAACAGGCGTGAAGATGGAAAATTTTCTATGAATATCATATTTATCCAGTATTTGCACAGAATCTCATAAATCTCAAGTTAGTCCAGTATCTTTTATTACCAAGATTATTTTACTCACTAATTCACAATGAAAGTTCAAAGTACCAAAATCCTTGGTCAGAGGACAAATAAAAACCATCAGAAACTACAACTGGTGTTGGTTCCTGCACAATTAACCTCTCACTATGAATACATTAATGTTCAGCCTCCAATACCATCAAAGAAAAGAAAAGTGTAAAGTTGGAGAACTCAGTTTGAAGGAAGGTTTAGTAATCCAGCATGCTGATACAATTTCTAGTAATCCATGCCTCCCATGCCACCTCCCATTCCAGGTGCTTCCTTCTCGTCCTTGGGAAGCTCGACAACAACTGCCTCAGTAGTGGTCATCAACGAGGACACACTGCACAAGCAAAAGTTTTCAGATGCTTGCTTGAAGGACTAGAAAATTTACAAACAAAAGGGGAGATGACCCTATAAATTACCTTGCAGCATCTACCAAAGCGGTTCTAATGACCTTCAATGGATCGATGATTCCTGCCTTTATCATGTCGACATATTCACCTGAAGAGAAGGCGAGAATGAATAAATACCCATCTAAATATTTACAATGGAAGACCTACGACCAGAAACTACCCTTCTTTATGTTTGTGGTTAAAAGGAGGACTAACCTTTAGCTGCATCGTATCCGAGGTCAGGATTATCCTGCTCCAAAAGTTTGCCAACGATAACTGACCCCTCAACTCCCGCATTGGAAGCAATCGTATAAACAGGCATCTAGATTAGAAGGGAAACAAAATGATAAGTCAGATTGAAAAATAATAGATGCATACTTCAAGAAGTCCTAAAGTAGAAAGTTTTATCATTTGCATTACAAAGCAACCAAAAGTGAATTAGATTTGATGTACGTGAACAGGATTTTAATGAACCTTAAGAGCATTCTGGATAATTTGAACTCCAATCTTTTGGTCAAAGTTTGCAGTTGGTAACTTGTCCAGCTCCTTTGAGGCATATAGAAGTGCAGCACCACCACCTGGACATTGATAGCTCTTAATTACCATCAGATCACCCTATTTGAAGAGAAACAAGCACATTCCTACAAGGAAACTCACCAGGTACAATTCCTTCTTCTACAGCAGCTTTAGTGGCATTTAGAGCATCGGTTACTCTATCCTTCTTTTCGCTAACTTCTGCTTCGCTAGCTCCGCCAATCTACATTGTTCACCTCAGTCACACTTATGCTCTTAAAAGCTTGTGCCAGTATAGTGGAAATGGTAATGATAAACAATAGGCTCGAAAGATATCATAGTAAAATAAATTTACCAACCTTTAAAACAGCAACACCACCAGAAATCTTTGCCAGCCGCTCTTGCAACTTTTCTTTGTCATAATCAGAAGTGCTCAATTCAATTGATGATCTCAGCTGTCACAATGATCATAATTCAAATATCAAGCTAACAAACACAATGGAGTTCAGAATAATAGTAGTAGAAAAAGGTTCAAGGAGAAAGAATCAGTACAAACCTGTTCACATCTTTCTTCAATGGCTTTCTTATCACCATTTCCATCAAGAATGATGGTGTCATCCTTTGATACTGTAACCTACAATAACAGACCATTCAACTCATTTAAAAGCAGCGGTTGAGACACTCAGGAACATTTTCCATGTACATAGCCTTAATATGTGTCTCACCCTTTTGCATGTCCCAAGGGTTTCTATTCCCACTTTTTCAAGGTTCAGACCAAGCTCATCAGTTATCACCTGATGGAAAACAAATTTGTTCCGTGTCAGCCTCAAAGTCAAGTCTTTTCAAGACAGGAGATGAATATGGAGTTACGTACCTCGCCTCCTGTAAGAATGGCAAGGTCCTGCAAATTTGACTTCCTGTTTTCTCCAAACCCAGGGGCTTTAATTGCACAAACCTTCAATCCATTGAGACATTCATATCAAAACAATGTACTGTTCTGAAAATCTACCAGCATTCAACAAGACGACAATCGACACGTAGTCAATATTTGAGTATATAAGAACCTTAATTCCGGCACGAAGCTTGTTTATAATGAGGGTAGCAAGTGCTTCACTTTCCACATCTTCGGCAACAATCAGAAGAGGTCTTTGCTTCTGAGAACCCACAACAAATCAGTCAAGCAGTCAAGAAATATATCACCATAATTCAAAGATCCCCGTAAAGAAACCCTTACATTCAAGGCCAGCTCCAATATTTTTACTATGGAATTCAGGTTTGAGATTTTCTTCTCATGGATTAAGATAAGTGGATCTTCTAATTCCTGTAAAAATAGAAACGTCTAGTTAGTATTTGCAATGAAGCACCTCGAAACAAGTACGCTGAACATAATTTGACGAAACACCTTCTGATTTAATAACCAGGAAACCTGGATGTGAAACAACAAAAAAAAAAAAAAAAAATGCTTACACATTTTTGGTTCTTTGGATTGGTGATGAAGTAAGGGGATATATAGCCCCTGTCCAGCTTCATTCCTTCAACAACCTCCAACTCGTTGTATAGTGTTTTTCCATCCTAAAGCAATTCAATGGGAAAATTTACATCAGATGTGTACAGAATGAAGCTCCACTGTTAAGCCCCCATGTCACTATAGGACAACTATTTACCCAAAGGAAATTGTTAAGAACAAAGGAGGATTCTAGGGAAGAAACTTACAGCAATGGTAATTACACCCTCTTTACCAACTTTCTCCATAGCTTTAGCTATTAGCTCACCAATTTCTCTTTCTCCGTTAGCTGATATTGTTCCAACCTTTCGAGGAAAATGATTTCCATATGAGTAACAAGGTCATGATAAAAAGTAGCCATTCATATTTCACATCTCAAATTAGAACAAAGCAGACCTGAGCTATTTCTTCGGATGTGCTGATCATCCGAGCCCTACTCTTCAAGTTTGTCACAACAGAATCAACTGCCATGGAAATGCCTCGTCTCAAGTCCATAGCATTCATTCCAGCTGCCACTGACTTGCATCCTTCAGTAAATATAGCGCGGGTGAGGACTGTAGCACAAGTGGTACCTGCATACATGAATTCCAACCTTCAGATCACTGTCTTGATGATCACTGATATACGTTTCAAACTCCTACATATTATAGAAGGAACTCTCACCATCTCCAGCTGCATCATTTGTTGCATTTGCCACCTGCTTCACAAGACTGGCACCAATGTTCTTAACTTTATCTTTAAACTCAATACTCTTTGCTACAGTGACACCGTCTTTTGTCACTTTAGGGGCTCCAAAGCTTTGCTCCAGAACAACATTGCGTCCCTGTGGAAAATCAAGCATCAACAACCAAACTATTTTAAATGAACCATTCGAGAACTACGGATAATTGACCATTGAAGGGACAGTAGAACCAAACTTCATTCTCTACTTGCAATTACAGAAGTTACCAAAATGCCAAGACTAAACATTACATCTTTCACATTTCATACTGATTCACTTGTGGAGGGAAACCACATCAATGCATCAACAAGACTTCTACCGGACGAAGTTAACGCAAAATATTACTATTGATATACGCATGAACGCTCCAAATTCATAGCATGTAATAGATCAATAACAAACAAACAAACACAGAATGACAAAGTCACTCACTTTTGGCCCCATTGTGACTTTCACAGCATCAGCCAGCTCCTCAACACCCCTAAGCATCGCCGCCCGGGCTTCGACACCGAATCTGATGTCTTTAGCCGCATAGTTCCTTCTCGAAATCAAACTACTACTAATCTGCCCAGTCAAACAAAACTCACATCAAAACACAATCAAATAGCAGCAAATCACAACTTCAAACAGCAACAGAAAAATAAGTACCTTCTGGGTACTGCTCCTAGCCAACCTACAATCACAAAGCAATGAAAATTCATCAGAACGAGAGCAACCCAGATGAGAAAACGATCAAAGAAAGAGACTTTCAGCGAAAAGTGGGGATTTTTACAGAGCCCAGATGAGATTACCTGGCTTTGGAGGCGAGGTTAGCGGCGAAACGGTACATGGTGATGAACTTTGGAGAACACCTAACAGAAAGAAAGAGTGAAAAAGTACAGACTCTTCGCTGTAAGGAGAGAAGGGGAATATAAATTGTGGAGCAGAGAAAGGTCTAGAAGGACTTAGGTTTATGTGTAGGGTTTAGGGTTTTGGGGGGTTGGGGAAGGCAGGGTCCAGTTACTATAGGCGAAAGCCACGGACCTTACGTTGTCAATGGTGGACTGTGGGCTTATTATCTGGTTCTTTCTTCTCCTTTTTGTTTGGGCCAATTTATACTCTGATCCAAAATAGCTGACTAGCGCAAGCGAGACATACGAACTTGGGTGCAAAGGAGAACATGTATTTTACTGTAAGTTTGGGGTGCATAAAAGATCAACCACTATAGCTGAATTTCAATCCATTTGGTATTCCAATGAAATTAGTAATCTCAGTTGAGGTTATTGATTTTAAGATCCTTTCTGATTTTTAAGAATATCATACACACTCCACGAGCATTATTCTATTTTGTTACATACATTATGATTTCTTATGGGTAAAAATCCGTGACGAATGAATTGAACTGGTTTCTTATAGTAAGAACTAGTGAAACACATGAACTCATCAGTGCCATTATGAAATGGAATTTGAACTGTTGTATTTTTGTTTCAGTTTAATCATGTACGTACTTTTATGCGGAGATAGTGGTAGGGCTGGAATCGGGCCGGGCCGGGCCGGGTTTTTGCTAGGACCGAAAAAAGCCCAATAAGCATCGGGCTCTGAATATTTGGGACCGTTCGAAGGCCCAATGGAATCGGCCGGGTCGGGTTTTGGGCCCGAAAATTCGGGTCGGGTTCGGGTTTAGTCGGTTAAAGCCCGACCAATTTTCCCCAAAAAAAATTGTGAAATAAACCCTTTTCCTAGAACAATAATCATACTTCCACACCCCATGGTTCCAAATCAAACGCACCAAAAAAGCACATATAAGCACAGCAAACGCAGCAACTCATCAAACACAACAGATGCAACCAGTTTTCCAAATCAAACAACCCAACCAATTCAAGCCCAAATACGTCCAATATTATATAAAGTTAAACCACCGTATTTCATTTCCTACTAGCATCAAACACATAAAGATCCAGCTGATCAAAATCCACATGAACCATATCCATAAAACCGAAAATTACAAATTTACTTAACACATAAAGATCCAGCAGATCAAAATCCCCTCGGAAACAGCGTGCTTGGCGAGCTTGCCGGGAAGCACGCGCCTGACCACCGTCTGGATCTCCCGGAAAGAAATGAATAAGGAAGGAAGAAAGAAGGAAAGAAAGAACGAAGGAAAAAAAAAAAAGATCTGGGGAAGATGAAGATCGGGAAAAGAGAGAAAGAAATAAAGAAAGGAAAAAATTGGGTGTTGTGGTTGTATTATATCTTTTTATTTGGCCAATTAGAACTTGACAAGTGTAAAAAAAAGAAGTAATATTATATATATTCGGGTTATTTCGGGCCGGGCCGGGTTTTTGAAAATAGAGCCCGAATTTCTCGGGCCGGGCCGGGCTTTTCATCATTCGAGCCGGGCTTATAAAATGCGACCGGCCCATTACACTTTTTCGGGCCGGGCTCCGGGTTTTGGGCCGAGTTTTCCCACCCCTAGATAGTGGAAAACCAATTGCTCGTCTGGTAGAATCACATCTGTAAAGGTTCTCACTTCAACATCAAATGTAGGGGTGGGATCGGGCCGGGCCGGTCCGGGTTTTGGCTAGGACCGAAAAAAGCCCGTTAGCGATCGGGCTCTAGATTTTTGGGACCGTTCGAGGGCCCGATGTAAGCGGGCCGGGTCGGGTTTTTATACCCTCAAGTTCGGGCCGGGCCGGGCTAAGCCCGATCAATTTTCCAATTAAAAAAAAAAACCATATTTCCACACAAAATTAATATCGAATTCCCCAAATTAGTACAAAACACCATTTAAAACAATACATAACACCAAATTCAAATCAATACCAAGATAATCACCATGGTAAAACCCTTGGAATTGAAATCAAATCAAGGTATCAACACACTAATCACCAAAGTTTCATTCATATCTTCCGCCGAAGATGAAAAATTAAGAAAAAGAAAGTGTTTTAGGGTTTTTTGGGGATGTATATGGTGTAGTTGTTTTATTTTTGGGTGATGTACCCGAATTTTTTGTCCAATAAACATACAACATGTGTAATAAAAATTATTATTTAATAAAAATATATATATTCGGGCTTTTTCGGGCCGGGCCGGGCTTTGAAAAATTGAGCCCGTATTTGAGCCCGATTTCTACGGGCCGGGCCGGGCTTTTTACCATTCGGGCCGGGCTTCTAAAATGAGACCGGCCCATTAAAAATTTTCGGGTCGGGCTCGGGCCGGGCTCCGGGTTTTGGGCCGGGTTTTCCCACCTCTAATCAAATGTGTTATAGTTGGTTCAAGTTGTGGTGGAGGAGTTGCAGCTGCAGTTCTTGCACAGACAGGACAGAAAGCCCTTCAATGAATGAGCCATACCAATCGCGTGGAATTACTATTGCAGTTTTTCTTCCAGTCATGAAACTTAAGTTGTAATTCATAAGAATTGAACATTCTCTAACCTTAATTTCTTTGTTTAATGTGAGTTTCAATGTGTAGAATTTAGTGACTACGATGAGTATAGGAGAGGTCATAAACATTATATTCACAAATCTTTAATCTCTATATTGCCTGAATAGACCTCAATATAAGAGCATTTCCACCGGTCGGGCGAAACACCGGGCGGAGGCGCGAGCTCGCCTATGGGGGAGACTATTCACGCCACACCGGCGAAAAGGAGAGACGGCGAGCGGCGGGAGTGACAGCGGCAGGCGGGCGGGCCGGTGAGCGTTGCGCGCGCCCACGACCGCGGGCGGTGAGGGGAAGTGGGCCCCAGCTGACGCGGAATCGCACTATTTTTTTTTATTCGGGCGCGTGCAGTGCACGCGCGCGTGAGGGAGAGTGAAGAAGCCTTCCACGTTCGGTAGTGGGTGCCGAACGGCCTTTTTGGGCTGATTTTTGTGTTCGGCAATGGCTGCCGAACACTCCAAAACTTCTTCTTTTTTTTTTATATATATAAAATCAACATTTTCTTTTACAAAAAAATCACAATTTTTTTTATATACAATTTTTTTTATATCAAATTTTTTTCTCACATGTAGTATTAAATTTTAAGCACAAATAAAATTTAACATATGATAATTCTACATGTTTTTTATGATAATTATTTGTATGTAAAATTTATTTGACAACAAAAGGGAATATTTAATAATGTTGGTGATAATTCTTATCCAAATTTATTTTCGGAAATTTAGATGTCCAAATTTTATGTGTCGATTACTTGAATATAATGTTGGTGTAATTCTTATACATGTTTTTGAAAAGAAAAAAAAAATTAAAATTAGTTATCGCCTGCGCCTACATGGGTGTGGGCTGTTTTTTTGACGGAAGGCGCCCACGATCACTATTCATTGCCTGCTTGCCTGAGGAGGGCAACAGCCCACTTCGTGCCTGCGCTTGGGCCTGCATGGGTGGAAATACTCTAAATGGACCATAATTCTAAATTGTTACTCTTAAAACCAAAGTATAACACATAAGAATTGAACATTTTCTAATTTAGTTTCTTTGTTTAACTATGAACTCAATGTGTATGACTTAGTGACTAGTAGTATCATAGAAGTTTGTAAACACCATATTTACAAATATTTAGTCTTCTTTAGCCCGAATAGGCCTCAATATAATTGAACAATAATTACTAAATTGTAACTTATAAGAATTATTGAACATTCTCTAACTTAGTTTCTTTCTTCAATTATAGGCTCAACGTGCGGGATTTAGTGTCTATCGGTATAGGAAAAGTCGTAAGCACTATATTTACAAATATTTAGTCCTCGTATAGCCCGAATATGCCCCAATAAAAATGGATCATAAGTAGTAAATTGTAACTCTTGAACCCATAGTGTAACTCTTGAAACCAAAGTGTAACTCATAAGGATTAACACATTTCACTTAGTTTCCTTTTTTTTTTAAATTGAGGGATAAATAAACGTGCAGGATTTAGTGTCTAGTGGTATAGGAGAAGTTGTAAATGTAAACACTAGAAAAAGTAAATATCATCTCAAACCCAAAAGTAAATATCACGAGACACACTAGAAAAAGTAAATATCATCTCAAACCCAAAAGTAAATATCACGAGACACACTAGAAAAAGTAAATATCATCTAGTTGTAAATGTAAACACTAGAAAAAGTAAATATCACGAGACACACTATTTTGACACACTATGTGAAACATCCCTTCTTGTCCATTGATTTTGTAATATGGATCCGATCCAACGGACAAGAAAGGATATTTCACATGATGTGTAAAAATAGTGTGTCATGGGAACTGGACCCTATATATATATATATATATATATATATATATCGGATCCTGATATCAAACAAGAGGAGAATGAAACTAGAAAGAAGAATACTCGACGACCATTACTGGCTGGGGATACTAACGTACGACAAGAATCATTCAAGTCTTATAATTATATGGGCAAATTATAATTACATACCCTATGGTTTGGGTTAAATTTCAAAATGATACTTACACTTTTTTTCTTGCATTTTAGTACCCTGTACTTTCAAATCCATGCAATTGTATTCTACCGTTTTTAAAATTGTCAATTTTCGATTGTTTAGAGATGACGTGGATGTTGTGGAGCCCACATGTTCACTCTTCCCTATCATATGTGGTCTACACCGGATGGTACAAGTACATCAAGTAGCTTTGAATCATTAGAGAATGCGAGCTTTAGTAATTTTGACATTGTGTTTTTGCTGCAGATGCACAATCCGTTAATCCAAACTCACAGAGTCCGCATCATCTCTGAACAGCCAAAAATTGACGACTCTACAAACGGTGAAATATAATTGCAAGGATTTGAAAGTATAAAGTACTAAAATGCAATAAAAAAAGTATAGGTATCATTTTGAAATTTCACTCAAATCACAAAGTACATAATTATAATTTGCACTAATTATATCATACCTTGGGAATATCATCTTCTAACAAGTGGTGTTTCTTGGACCAACGTGTACGTGCACTTGGGTATGGAAACCCACAAAAGCAAACTAGCCAAAATGAACAAAGAGATTGAGGATGTAAAAGTCAAACGTTCTCATATATTGATTACAGATTTACTCTGACTCATACAACATTTTCAGTCACTACTTTGATCACAATCGTCAGAGAGTTAATTGGGAAACTAACATGAGGCTTTCTGCTTCTTAATACTAATCCATGAAATTTAAACATGGAGATTAACCTTATGGAGGATGGAAACTAGCTTAGCAGGTGTTAATGGTTTCTCTTGGTAATCATCTAATCCTGCTTCTGTAAACTCTTGTGCGTCTGCACTGTGGGATGAGTGCGACGAAACACCTGCAATCATGCTCCGAATTCCCATTGCGCGCAAAGTCCTCGTTGCCTACAATTCGGAAAGATGTGTGCAAAGAAAATTCAGTAACATTGAGAAGTAGATTCATCAGCAGAACTTATAGGCCTAAGTTCATAAACTCATACCTCAATGCCATTCATGACAGGCATGTCCATGTCCATGAGAATGAGGTCAAAATGTTTGCCTGAGCAGTGGACATCAACGGCTTCTTTCCCATTCCCCACAACTTGGTTTTCTATGCCAAAACTTTCCAACATTTTGCGGTGAAGTATCTGGTTGATCATGCTGTCATCAACCACAAGCGCAGTTATCTTGCTTGTTGCATTTCCGCTCTTCTTGAACATCTTGGTTAAATTCCTTCTTGGCTTACTAACTTGTTTTTCTACATACACAACAATAGACATTGTTACTTAAATGGAAGGAAAAGAGAGCACGAATTCATCTTGGCTCAAAGGTTTTCTTAGCAAAAGGGAACACAAAAACCAGCATTTTCTGCATTTTGCTCGAGATATCTGAATTCAGATTACTTTTTATGAACAGTTTGAAAGCATTGGTTAATGGAAAAACCAAGCCAAACACCCCCCTCCTTGGAGAGCTGGGGTGAAATATGCTACCATTTCATTTGTACTTGCAAAATGTTTACAACTGCACTTTGCACTCCTTCTCAGCTACTAAAACAAAAGTGCCCTTTTCTTCACTAATAGATGACATGAAAGTCGCAACAAACTTTAAGAAGAATGTCTAGAAGAAAAGGGTCAGTAAATACCTCAAGAATGTATTGAAGTTATGATCTTGAGGGAGTAGAGAAACGAGCTTACCTCGGGTTTGCATACGCTAATCCGGCTGCGGTTTTGAGGTAGTAGAGAGCAGAAGATGGTGTCCTGCTGTCTTTGATCTTCATGCTGCACATGCAATCTATTTATACAAGAAGCAGCACCAAGTTGAACCAAAAGAAAAAGGATGAAAAGTAGCCATGTGGGGATACATAGAGTATCACTTGGATTTAGTTGAAAATCCTGAAAAATCTAACAACGGTGGATTTTTTCCTTAATTGTTGATATGCAAAAATCAGACGGCTCTGTCTTCTTTCGGGTCATCTTTGCACATATTGAAATTATGGATGACAGCAAAGGTAAAAGATTGTGAGGGCTACTCACCTTTTTTCACCATCTAATTTCAGCATTTAATGGCACCAAATTTGCTTTTGGTCTGATTTGATAACCCAGATCAAAGTACAAAAGAAAGTTATCCCAAGTGATCCAACACGGCACACAACTTCCATACTTTGAAATATTAACCTTTCTTGGTTCACTTCTTTAGGAATCATATTAGCTTCTCCACTGAAAAATCAGTGTAAAAATCCATTGTCATTATAAATTTGTAATCATGAATATCAGTTTTTAAGTTGCACGTTATTTATGAGAATGCACTTTCTTTTGCTTAAGGGACAAGATTCAAACTTAAGACTCGTTCCGACTTACCCTTTAATGCATTGTCTCACATGGCATATGGAGGGTTTGCAAACACGAGTATGCTGCACTATAAATTTTTGGTGTATATTGGGTTAGTGAAACTGATTCATCTACTGCAATAAACCCGCTATTTCACACGTTATGAGTCTTGTAAAAAATAACGTTTTAGAACACGAGTGAAACACCTGGTTAGTCATTTATTTAGTAATATTATGAGCTATAGAAAAACTTCATTACTGCACTGCACTAGTTACAATGACCCACCTTACTACCTCACTTTTTGTCCCTATGTTAGTTTTGACATAGAATTTGGTGGACTTGGCGATATTATGTAGCACGATATTTATGAGAGGCTAAACATCGGTAAATGGGACAAGGTGAGTCATCTTAATATAGCAGTAATGTAGTCTCTGATATCGTTGTTTGGCTTGACAAACTTTGCAAACAGACATATATTACTCTGGCTCATCATTATGCAGCATAAATGGTGATGGTTTTATGTCACTGTAATGGACTAAATACGTAGACATTGGACATTTATGTTCATAGCTTTAGGTCAAGAAAATACTTGGACTGGTGATATATTTAGGTGACATAGCTGTTGCACCACATGGATGATTCAAAAAGGAAAAGAAGTGCGCAGTGCTCATTCAATTGGAGGTAGAAAATGAACTGAAAAAGAAGCTTTTTCAGAGATATTGACGTGATTGTGTGAAAGTCTAGAGTAGATGGTGAAAGGTTTTGAAATGATTGTACCAAATGATCCTAAAATGGGTGCTTTCAAACAAAGTGCAACAAAAATGGCATAAAAGTTGTCATGCTCGACACAGCTGTGTAAACATCACCTCCACACTGAATTTTGCTGAGTTTCACATGTGAATCATGTTTTCATTTTGAAAATTGGCCTACGAACTTCGAGTGACGCTCTTACCAAGTGAGTTATAACCTCATGCTTTCGATATTGATGTTGTGTTGTGACAAAAATAAAATATTCTTTTTGAGAGGCCAACATTCAATTCTGATGCTCTCTTATGTGCATATATATCATTGGGAAATTTCAGACCGAATGCAACAGGCTCAATTCAACGAATGGAAAAATGAGAATCCTTGTTGATAGAGAAGTTCATTTTTCTTCAAATATCAAAACAGCTTAAGAATAGCAGCATATCTCTCTCTTTGTGCTGCTATTTGTGATGATAGATGGTTTCAAGGACAAGGGGCACATCAGCTTCCAACAAGCAGAAAGATGTGAAAAGAACATCTCCATAAGACCATATTAGTGGAAAATTGGCCAAAGGTCACGAATTTCTAATCAGAATCTTTGTGTTCGTGACTAGTGGAGGTAGTCAACCCTCTAACAGTTGAAACCATTGCTATCACACTTGATCTGCACCCCTAGTTGTATAGATTGCGCCCGATATGTGTAGGAAAAATATATTGAGCCAGAATGAGAATTCAATTAAGCATACACGGGTACATATACAAGATGCATCCTTGCTCTGCAAGGGTTCGGCTACAACTAGGAAGTACAATAAGGAAGGTAATCAACACCTAAGTAATCACATATCTACTTTCCTAACTAAATTTAGAGACTTTCTAACACTCCCCCTCAAGTTGGAGAGTGGATGTCAAGAACTCCCAACTTGCGCAACAAAGTTGAGAATTTATCCTTGCCTAATGGCTTGGTGAAGATATCGGCTAGCTGATTTGAAGAAGTAGTAAACTGTGTAGCAACTGTACCATCAACTATCTTTTCTCGAATAAAATGACAGTCCATTTCAATATGACGAGTCCTCTCGTGAAAAACAGGATTAGCTGCAATGTGTAATGCCGCCTGATTATCGCAATATAAATGTGACGCACCTGAATGAGGTAGGTGCAAGTCCTCCAATAAATAACGCAGCCAAGTGATCTCACATGCAGTACCTGCCATGGACCTGTATTCGGCTTCAGCCGAAGATCTTGAGACCATCTTCTGTCTCTTGGTGCGCCATGAAATCAACGAGTTACCCAAGAACACACAATAACCCGTGGTAGAACGACGAGTGACAGGACAACCTCCCCAATCAGAATCACAATAAGCAACCAATTTCAACTGATTATCAGATGGATAAAAGAGACCTTGACCAGGGGTGGACTTCAAGTATCGAACAACCCTGAGGGCTGCATCCCAATGAGGTTGTCGGGGTTGGTGCATGAATCGAGACAAAACATGCACCGAATATGTAATATCAGGTCTTGTGATAGTGAGATAAATCAATCGCCCAACCAACCTTCGGTACTTGGCCGGGTCGTCAAGAATATCGCCCTTATCAGAGAGTTTATCTTCCTCCATTGGAAAATCCACAGGTCTAGCACCAAGGAAACCACAATCTTTAATAATCTCAAGAGCATATTTTCGTTGTGAAAGATTGATACCTTTCCTGGATCTGGAGACCTCAATGCCCAAGAAGTATTTTAAATCACCAAGATCCTTAATGCGGAAGTGAGTATGTAGGAATTCCTTGAGGGAGTTGATGGCATCCAGACTATTTCCTGTAATGAGAAAATCATCCACATATATCAATAAGGCAGTATACGACGTCCCATCTTGTCGTGTAAATAGAGAATAATCAGCCTTAGACTGGGAGAATCCAGCAGCAAGAATGACTTCAGTAAACTTAGCAAACCATTGTCGGGAGGCTTGCTTGAGACCATATAAAGATTTGTGGAGGCGACAAACGAGATTCTCCCCCTGTCGCCGAAGTCCAGGAGGAGGGGACATATAAATTTCTTCATTCAAATCACCATGAAGAAAAGCATTATGAACATCAAGCTGATGGATGAACCAATTTTGACTAGCTGCAATGGCGAGAAGGCAACGGACGGTGATCATTTTGGCCGTAGGGGAAAAAGTGTCATGATAATCAATACCGGCAGTCTGGGTGAATCCCTTGGCGACCAGGCGGGCCTTGTAACGTTCAATAGAGCCATCAGCTTTGCGCTTGATTTTGTAGACCCACTTGCAGCCAATAGGATGTTTGCCGGGAGGGAGAGGCATAAGAGTCCAGGTGTTGTTGAGTGCAAGTGCTTCAAGTTCAGAATCCATCGCTTGACGCCAATGGGGGTCGCCTTCAGCCTCTGCAAAAGAAGAAGGCTCCACATCTCGACTAATTTGAGCAACAAAAGAAAGATGTGATGGTGAATAACGATGATATGAGATAAAATTACACAATGGATAACGAGTACCTTTATGTGGACTTGGTGGCGAAGACGATGAATGTTGGTGTGGAGGCAGTATCACCTGCGAGCAAACGTAATCCTTAAGAAGGATGGAGGGAACCTTGGTACGTGTGGAACGTCGTAAAGGGGCAACGAGAACAGTAGAATTTTCCGGAGGTGGATTTGGGTCATCATTATCTTCAAGGGAAGCAATGGTATCAGAGCTAATTGGGGAAGGAGGCCCAGAAAGAGTGTCAGAAGCGGAAGCTATTGAGATAGGTTCAGACAGGGGAGGTTCGGAAGCAGGTTCAGGAGGAGGTGCGGGTGTAGGCACAGGGGTATCAACAGATGGTGGGTCCTGCGAACGTTGGGCCGATGAGTAGATTGGGTCCGGATCAGATATTAAGGGTAAAGGTGGGTATTGGGCTATGAAGGGATAGATCGGTGGGTCAGTTTTGGGCTGTTCGGAAAAGGGAAAAGAGTCTTCCATAAAAACGACATCCCGATTTGTGAAGATTTTATGGGATTCGAGATCATATAATTTATATGCCTTTTGACCAGGCGGATATCCAACAAAAATACACTTATGGGATCGAGGAGAGAATTTTGACGCTGGATGGAGAGATGTAGCATAGGCTAGGCAACCGAAAACCCGCATGTGTGAGTAATTTGGTGGTTTTTGATGAAGGATATCAAAAGGGGTTTTCTTGGAGAGTAAGGGTGTAGGGAGACGATTGATGAGATAAACGGATGTAAGAATGCACTCCCCCCAAAATTTAATTGGTAAATTTGCTTGGAAACGCAAAGCCCGAGCTACTTCAAGAAGATGACGATGTTTTCGTTCTACAACACCATTTTGTTGGGGCGTGTAGACGCATGAATGCTGAAAAATGATGCCATGTGCACTGAAAAAATCCCGAAGTGAGTGAAATTCACCACCATTATCACTACGAAATTGTTGAACTTTGGTGTCAAATTGTGTTTCAACATAGGCAAAAAAGGATTTCAATATGGATTGTGTTTCGTGCTTGTGACGCATAAGAAAAACCCAAGTAAAACGGGAATAGTCATCTACAATAGTTAAGAAATAATGTGCACCAGTAATAGAAGCTGTCTTATGTGGTCCCCAAATATCACAATGTAAAAGGGAAAAACATCGTGAAGTTGAAATAGAGCTAGTACCAAAAGGTTGACGAGTTTGCTTCGCCAACGGACAAATATCACAACGATGACTCGACGGAAAGGAAAAATCTAATGATGTATTAGCAAGATATTGAAGACGAGTGGAAGAAGGATGACCTAGACGGCGATGCCATAGATGAGCTGAAACAGAAATGGAATTGCACGAGAGTTGCCGTTGTGAGGAGGTGGTGGAGGCCAACGCCACAAGGTAATATAGGTCTCCTCGTCGCTTGCCCACACCAATTGTCATCTTCGAAACCAAGTCCTGCAATATACACCAAGTAGGGTAAAAGGTAACTGAACATTGTAACCCATCTGTAATTTTACTCACGGATAAAAGGTCTACTTGGAAAGTAGGCACACACAACACATCTTTCAATTGTATACTAGAATTCAAATCAAGTGTCCCGGTTGAAACAATTGGAGCCTTCTCCCCGCTAGGCAAAGAGACCGGCGGTAGGGAAGGATTCTGAACATGGTTAGTCAACAAATCAAGTGATGAAGTAATATGATCCGTTGCTCCGCTATCGATGATCCATCGATCGGAAACAAGCGGTGCCAAACCTGAAAGATCGGAAGTGGAAGCCACATGTGTTTGCGGATGGGCCCTTGGAACATTTGCTTGCGGCTTCAAAATGGCAATAATGTTTTGGTATTGCTGCTCACTTAGGTTTGGCAGTGCATGTTGAACCTCTTTAAGTGTCAAAGAGGAATCCATGTGGCGTGCTGGAGGTCCATGGGAATAATTGGGGCTTTTGTTGTCGGTGAGATTTTGGAGTATAGTGGGGCTTTTGCAAAAGGCAGGGGCCTTCTCTTGAATCGGTGCTCGGTAGTCATGGCGGATTGCCATGGATAAAAAAGTCTGCCGGCTGGCGGCGGCAGAAAGAAAAAAAACTAGGTCGAAACCTGCTCTGATACCATGTAGGAAAAATATATTGAGCCAGAATGAGAATTCAATTAAGCATACACGGGTACATATACAAGATGCATCCTTGCTCTGCAAGGGTTCGGCTACAACTAGGAAGTACAATAAGGAAGGTAATCAACACCTAAGTAATCACATATCTACTTTCCTAACTAAATTTAGAGACTTTCTAACAATATGAACAAATTGTTTTGGATGCACTGAAGGGCTTCTCTAGCATTCTGCAGGAGGCTACATATTCAACTGGCAGATGGCGAAAAAGTCCTCACCGTTAACTCCCTGGTTGGTTCTCATTGTTACTCGCGATGCGATTAGCAGTTTTGGATGTCATTGGTTTCTTGGAACAGACTAGAGATGTCTCTGCATGAGCAAAACGAAAGTGCGACTAAACTTTGGTGACATTAAATGAGTCATTATTTCCTTTACATACCTCCAATGCTGAGGTGAGACTTGATATACAAGCAACAGAAAGCTAAAAGGATCTAGGAGAGGCTAAAGAAGGAAATTGTATAAGGACTAAAAACGCACGGTTAACAATCCGGTGGGCTAAAAGTGCAGACACCGGCAAGAAAAATGTGAAGAAGACCGAGATTCATAGGGCAAAGATTGTGATTAGTAAAGATATGCAGAATCTGAAAGGGAACCAGATTGTTTTTTTTTATTATTAACTTCAGAGATTTAATTCAGCTATGGATCTTAATTGCTCAGAAGCTACAGAATTCATGATAATTATGCGAAGCAAAGCAGTAGCAAATTAATTCGAATGGCAAAATTTTACCAAATTTGTTGGCTAGCAGGACTCAAAGAGCATATGAACAAAGAAATTCTTACTTTTACTTTTCTGTATGAATTTGTTTCACTGTAACTAGTCATGTAGTTCTCTCATCTCTCAATTTCATTTACAAACTACATTTTGGTTACTACATTTTGGTTAACCAAGAATTCCCCAGTGAACTTTTCATCTCTTCAGTTTTGAATTCTTCAACGGAGAATGCTTTCAGACATAGCCTTCATAATGACTAACCCGAACACCAATTTATTTATTTTTTTTTCGATTTATCTTTGTTATAGCCATCGTAATCACTCCTTGAAGGTAATCCAAAAACTTTCCTTTATATATAAACTGCTGTTTGGGAAAAATGTAGATTACAATATGTGCGCTGTAAAACTAATTGTTCCCCACAAAATGCACTCTACCTCAAAAACCAGACACGCAAGCCAAATCGAAAAAAAAGAGAGAAGAAAATACAAGGTCAAAATGCATTCACACGATATACAAAATACACAACAGAACCAGCAGCCAACACCAGAAACCCACAATTCCTACCTAAATCAATTGCTAATCATGGTTAGTGTCTATTGACGTGCCTGTCCTCGCCTGTGAAATTCGATTAGCATAAATAGTCACCAATCGTAACTGCGTGCTGTTGAGCCCCTCGAGGTATGGCAAGAATGATTTTCCAAGCATGATATAGATATCGACTAAACAGAATACAACAGTCTGCACAACATAAATTCAACATATTCAGTCAGACACAGATGAATACATGCTGAGCATAAATGTCCATTAAAGTAAAGACGGGCCGTTACCTTGCGAACATCAGCACTCTGGTTTCCAAAAGCTTCAAAAAGTGCAGGCAAAAACGATGGTAATTGAGTCATCAGTTCCTCTTGTGAAAGCCGGCCAACAAGCTGAAGAAAGAACGACGACACTTAGCAAGATTATATAGTTCATCAAAATGACAAATTAATCTAAACTTCTGATGAGAGTTTTAGGAAGAAAACAGATTGCTTGATTTAGGAAAACCCAGATATTCTAAACCAACTAATACAGCTGCAATATTTGGCAGTCCAATACCTTTGTCAAAGAGTTGATACTAGTGACAAGAGTTTTTTCATCTTCAGTAACCAACAAAGGGACAATAACCTGCAGCATCAACAGTCAACAGAAACGTAAATAGCAAACACAACAGAGCAGAGGAGACTCATAGGTTAGTCAATTCTTTTTTAATCCTAAACAATTAGATTAGTATTCAGCCCATGAACTATTAAGCATGGTGGCAAGTCCATTGCATAGAAATGGCCTATCAAGATAACATCTGTTTATTTTATTTTTTCACAAATTCCAATCATATTATTCTGGTTTTCTTCCCTGCGTTTTCCTATGTCTCTTTACTCAGGAATCAGTTTTTCCAGTGCTCAAAAAAATTTGACAGGTAATGTAGGGAACTGAGATAGGAAAGTTTTGTAAGTACATACACTTAAACATCTGAAAGGATCATACTGGGACAAGACAATACTCAAGCAGTGCTCTGATTCATTTGAAACCTGGACACAAATTTAGATTAGTTGGAGAGGAAAACAACAAATCAATATAATAAAAGAACAGGTTGCATAACACTTACTTTGGGAACTACATCTTTTGTAACATGAAGCAGCTTCTCAATCACAATCTCAACAGAATCTTCCATCACATCTTTCTAGAAATAGACAGCAACAATCTTAGCAAGCCATTGTCTAAGTATTAAGTACTCTTACTGAAACACATTCGAGAACATAGATGACAGACCTGGTTCTTAAGCATTTCAGTAATTAGTGAAAGAGAGAGTTCTCGGATTGAGGAATCAAAATCATCCAAAACCTCAAGTACAACTGTCAAAATCTGATTGAAGTACTGCAAATATACCACAAAACAATCATTAACTCAAAAAGTACTCTTAGTTCATACACAACATATTTGTTTTTATGACTTAGGCATGCATATATAATAGGTTTCTACTGGATATCACTAGTTTAATAACCAAGTGTGAAGCCCCTCTTTCCATACCAAGACAATCAATAGTACAAGGAGACATTTATGCATCCCAAATCTAAATCCACATTTCTACAACATACACGTACATGTGTCACTCACTATTCTATTAACTATCAAGCAAGATCTTGATGTTCGTTCGTATGGCCCTCAATGCCAGCTCCACTCCGAAGCCTTGTGTTTTCTATTTTTTAATTTCAACTACCCAAGTTATAAAGCTATCACACAAGATTTATAACCATTCTATAAATGAGAGAATGTTAAAATAGTAGAAATAAGTATAAGCTGTAGCAATCTCCAAGGTTCTCTTGATAAATAACCAAACAATCTTCACCTTCTTAGTTGCTAATTTATAATTTTTAAAAATCTTCAACAGATTGAATAAGAAAAGAAAGTATGTCAGATGTTAAGACTAACAAACCTTGGCCCAAACAGAGTGGTCATTAGCTATGGAAGCTTCAATCAACTGTTGAAGCGCACCACGTTTACTTGCTGTAGGGCTTTCCTCAGTTCCATTGCCAATCTATAAGCACAAATGCAAGCAGCAGAAAAGAACATATATAAGTGTAGAGCTCCAGAAAGGGGAAAAGTACAATATTTTTCTTGTTACAGCAATCAATTATTTAGATAAGTACTGGTAAAACTATTATCCCAATATCTTTCCATCAACTATTTCGAAAAGTAGAAGGCTAGATATCAAATTACGGACAATAGACTTGACCAAAACTTTGAATTTACAATGCCAAATTACTCACCAGGTGAAGTATTTGAGGAATGCTGGGACCTGATTCTGGTGCATTATTAACCTTAAGAGCTTTAAGGTTATGATGATTAGGGTCAAACTCAGTGGGAGCTTCACTACCATGCCCAGTGCTTTCAGAAACCCCTAAATGGTCCAAGCTCATAAGACCATCAACATCCAGGCAAGAAGTAGACACGCCTTCTAAATTTACTCTACCATCAACAATATCCAGTGGGCTGCTCCAGGAGCCCGAATTCTGACTCACAGGATGGGTTGTGTATGACAGATCCTTGGATTTAGAACTGAGAACATCATTGTTGGAACCGGCCTCAGGATTCTGATACAAGTTTTCCCCAATGTCATCAGAAGTTGATTGCCCAAAACTGCCGGTGACCATAGCTGATTCTTGGGTTGAACTCCACTTCCTGCCACTATCATTGTCAACTGAACCAGCAGAGTACCTCCCAAAGAAGTGACTCTTCTTGGGGACACTAGCATATCCTTCTTCAGAAGATGTTCCAACTACATCAGATGGATCATAAGACTTCTGGCGTTGTCTCTCTTTCTTGTTTTGCAAATAGTTCATAAGGTCCACTTCAATGCGAGGCGTATATTGTTTCAGGGCTCTTCTCAAAGAATTTTGTTCTTCAACTGTCAAACTAAGTATAAAATTCAAGACAGCTATTGAATCGAAGTGGGAGTAAACAGATATTATACATGTAATTGCTGCCTCCTTTAGTTTAGTATTTTTATCATGGACCAGTGGTGTCAACTTGGAAAGCCATAACTTAAGGATGCCGCTATTACCAGAACCTTCAGGACTCAGTGAATGCTTGTTAAAGGAACTGATAGAAAACTCAATAACAGCTAATTTCGCCTTTGGTGACCGTTGTTCATCTAGTGAACGCAGCAAAGCAGGCAAGAGGGTATCTACACTGTAAGTTTTGCTAACAATATCCAAAGTTGTTGAGCAAGGCTGCCTAACTAACTCCTTTGGGTCAATTAAACGTGAAAAAACATGAGGCAGGATCCTTTCCATGTAACTTTCGAAGGGCTTGCGGCAAGATGGAATAATATCTGCAAGCGTTGAAAGAGCTGCCTGTGCAACTTTATGGTGGGGATCATCTAAATGTTGGAAAAACAACTTCATCACTTTCTCAAAATGCTGAATCACTTCTTGAATTCCTTTCGGGCCCTGCTGCAGCAAAGACCGGAGATAATTGAAAGCGGCAACCCTAGCAGACCAGTCAGAAGATGGACTCAGTCCCTCACTTAGAGCATCATTTAGAGATGCGGGACCTTCTACATAATTGGACATTTCCCCGAGTGAAAGCTGACTCTCATCAAAACTTCTCCTCCTGCCTGCAGACATCCTTCCAGTCACATTCTTTCTCAAGAGTGGCCTTTGAAAATTGGGGACATTGTTATGTGAATCCCTAAAGTTTGCATCTCTGTGAGGACTGTCATACTGCCTATCGGTGTGAGAGTTCGTAAAACGCCTAGCTTCCCTAATTTCATGGTTCTCCTCAGTAAAACCCCTTTCATGGGTTCTCTCGGAAGCTCTCTTTGCCGTGTAAGATGAAACGGTTGGCATGGATTCAGCTGACATAATACTGCGATAGGAAGGCTTACCAGAATCTTTGGAAGCTTGAATTTGTGTAATGATGTCAGACAAAACCAAGCCACCGTTGCGGTTACTACCTTTATTGATACCTGAGGTAGTTGAATCTGCCTTTAAAGAGTTTGAAAGATGATTAGAAGCTGGGGCAGCAGCAGGGAATGGTGGATCGCGAGATGATGGAGGGTCAACTCCTGCACTAGGGGAAAAAACATAACAATTTAGCCGCTCACAAATGAATCGAATTTTGATCAATCAGGCAACTAGTTCATTCCCAGAACTAAATGACCCCATTTACAAAAAATCACAAACTAATACAGCAGTGAAAGGAAAATAAGTTACAGGAGGTACCTAGATCCAAACTTGTTGACCGGAGAGTTGAGTTATGTTTGTCAGATAACTCCAAACCTCTAAGCATACTTTCAATTGCACTGACTTTCTGTTTGCTTGCATGCAACACACTTTCCAGACTACGTTCAGTACCTTTACCAAGTGACTTTCCTTGTGACAGGTTTAGTCCTGAAGAAAGAGAAGTTCCAGTGGACAAACTTGAACTTCTATCCATTGCAACAATAGCAGAAGTTCCATATCCAGGTAAATTTGAAGTAGCAGATGGCTGGGGAGTATATGACATGCCCCTATCACGAACAGAAGGAGAAGCATGACGTCTATGTATTCCCCCATCCTCTTCATTGATTAACTGTGCACACATTCAATGATAAGTATATAAATAAAATACAATAAACTCATCCCTGAGACTATGAAATGAACTTACCCTCTGAATGACAGGATCAAATTGTGAAAATAATCGTCTTGAACGCTCTGGCCAAGTTTTTGTGAACATTCTATAGCACATTCTTGCAGTCGATCGAACCTGCCAGTTACACACAGGGAGTTCCATTTATGAATGCTATTACATTCTAAAAGTCCAAACAAGTCAGAAGAACGGTATATGAATCCTTTGATATGAATACCTCGCTCATTGCATCTGCCACACAACACCTTATTAGATCTTCATACAGCTCTGCTGATCGCTGTATTTCAGGAGCATCAGCCCAATACTCTAGTATCAATAGCGCATAGTCACAACACCTACAATCCAAGACAGTGACAAAAGATGAATACAAACACAAAACTGCATACAGAATGACTTGTGTCAAGAGTTATACCTTGCACGAAGTATTGCATTACGGTCATTCTTTGCAGAATCAGCAATACGAGGAAGTACACGAGCAACTTTACAATTGCGCAACATCTGGAAAACAAAAGGAATAAAGTGCAGGATCCCTGTTATATAGAACATGGAGTTTCTCTCGAAGAAAAGAAAGTGAAAGATCAACAGATTAGAATTACCGTTTTTATGCAGTTATCTGCAGATTCTGCAATTACAAGTACAGTGATCACAACCAGCTTGAAAAGAACCTGATTATCATATGATAAAATTAGTTAAAACTTTTTCACGAGACTTTCTTTTTTGGGCAAACACTGGATTGATTTGGGCAAGAACACGATGAACTTACTGGAATGAACATCTCTGCACATGCCTCAAAATCTCCCAACAGCTCCTTCGACAAAAAGCATAAAAGATGGCAAGTCTAGGACAAGGGAACAGAAAACTAATTAGATACTCCAACATTACATGAACAAGGACAAATAACTAATAAGGGAATGACAACATGAACAGGTGCATTTCACATTTATACCATTGTTTAGACAAAGTTAAATGTCCTAATCCAAAGGTCCCACCGACAATTGCAAAGTATAGCAGGAACTCACCCCAGTCCCTACCTTTAGAATGATAAAGTATTCATTTTAAAGATGTAACCTAATAAAGTCAAAAGTTATACTTCTATAAAACTACAGAAATTGACTGTTTAACAGCAAAAAGCTGCAAATTGCTGAAAAGGTCCTAAAAGAGATTCCTTAGGCACAAGAAACTAATATACAGGAACCTGAACAATACAAGAATATGCTAGCACACCTGCTTCACTATGCTTGACCTTCGATCAGATAATTGTGTGCTCAGAGGGCCAACAAGTTGCTTCAACAGTCCTCGGAAACACTGGTAGTCAGCAGCACCTGCATGTATTAAATTTCTCAAATCAATACCAGCAGAAAATCTTTCTTAAAGCTACATGCCATTACTGATACTGAATATACATGTTCTTAAAGGGATTAAAGAGCATGGGGAAGGAAGAAGCAAATGAGAAAGATAAAAGGCAGAGAAAAATAACAGACATACTGACACAAGTCAGACAACAATACTATGGTCTTAACCACCATTGCATCCCAAACAGACTAAGGAATCAGAACAGATTAAGGAAAACCGACCTCCATATACAAGACCTTCAATTCTCTGCATTGCAGCAATGCGAATTGACCAGTCTTTCTCTGGTACAAGGGTAGAAGCAATTTTCTCAATTTCCCTTATTAGCTCCTTCTCTGAATAAACTTTAATAGGGTCTACAGATTTTTCGTTGGCATCAGTTTCAGCTGCACGGACAGAAGAGGAAAACAATTCAGAAGATGTCTTATCTATGCAAACCATCAGTCTAACCAGGTCACCAGAGAAGGGAAGAGTATCTCAAGCAGATTTAAATCACTATATGCAGAATGATTTTACCAAGTAAAAATTAAACCATAGAGGCAATTTGTTTTTCAATGACTATATCTTTCAATGGCGTCCAGCACTACCATGTCCTAAATATGAAATAATAAGGTCAATTGCAACTCTACTAAATTGCACCCATCATCCCACAAAATATTGATATGCACTAAATCCAGACCAGAATTAAGATGGACTTTCATCATGTTGTACAAGGACGAAAAATCAGCTGCTTCACAGCTAGATACATGAAAAGTGAAAATAATGGGTCTTTTGAATTTGCATGCATACATATATACAACAGGAAATTGATGTGGGTGCACGCAATCTCAAGAACTTTCCAGGATGACAAAGCATCCTTACCTCCAAAAACAGACACCTCCCTCGAGGAACTCTTGGCCTTTGGACTACTTTTCTTATGGTTAAGGCTCATCGGCTTTGTCTCTGCAACCCCATAATTGCCGGTAAGTCCATCTGACCGGCTAGTCTTTGGTTCAATCCTCTCTAGTCTTGCGTTAATATCCTTCACCTGCAAGTGCACATGGTATAGAAAGAATGAACCCAAAGATAGCCCTGCATCGTATGGCATCCACACACGTGCCATATTTGTTGTACTTGAAAAACATACTGGAGAAAGTAAACTGCAAAATATACTAGATATTCACCATAGACATAGGAAGCTGGTGTCGCTGAAGCTCATCACGGAATTGAGGCCCTGCCTGCGTATACATCTCCTGAAAATAGGAAAAATGAATAATAGTCAGATGACTTTAGTAAGTCCAACCCAACCTGAACAGTATGAAAAACAGGTTGAAACACTACATGAGAAAGTACTAAAAGAATAAATCACATTCAAAGTATGAATCCAATACTACTGACCTCAATACACAATATAGCTGCTTCCCTTACACCAGGGTTTGAATCATTTAACATCTGTAGAATCTGATTTCAAATGAACAAGGAAAATTTAGTTTCAATCCAACAAGTATGTGAACTGCACAGATAGAAGACTGTTTATTTTGTTCTTAAAAGTCAACAAATGTACCGGAGGGAGAATAGCACGCTGAAGAGGAAGCTCAGTCGATGCAAAAAGACCAATAGCTGAAGTGACAGTTCGTGCAAACTCTTCTCGAACTCTCCAGCTTCTGTGTTGCCAAGCAGAAGATCCTGCTCTTTCTACAATGATTGTTGGAGAAGAAACCTGCAGCAAAAAGAATTTATGAGATAAACTCTTCTAATCCTTCAATTCCACACTTACTCGTAAGCATACCAGGGCACATATTTGAGTTTTCAAGAAAACAAAAGTATTACTAAAAAGGCACTTACAGACTGAAGTAATGTGTTACGACCGTAATACTAAATATGTGCCAGTGATACCGCATTGTAAATGATGAAAATGACTACCACTATCTAATCCCAAACCAAATGGTTGAACTCTAGGATGCACAGCTAACCAAATAAGGCAAATACTTAAGTAATAATGAAGACGCATCATGCTCATTCATTGAAATTTCAATTTCGAAATCATTTGGGTATTATACGATACAGATCACTAAGTCACCAGTAATTGAAAGTTTAGAAGGGGTTAGCAGCAACTTGATTGGCCTAGAAACCATGAAGTGAACTCAAAAACACAGAAAAATTCGCCAGCGAAAATCGAGTTGCATCTAAGCTAATTCAATCCACGACTGTACAAAAAACACTTCTAATACAACTCTCATAGTCAAGAATTTCATGCAACATGTTCAAACATGATTTGCAAGTTTTCGAATTTTACTTTTACCATTAAAAACTCCAGGATTTAGCTTTTTACAGTCTATTATCGCACTACATTTCAAGTAAATTAGACAAAATGCGGAGGGCAAAAGCGGAATAACCTCCATGAGAGTAAGCAGGAGCCGCCGCGCGGCGTCGCGGACGGGCTGTTTTCCGTCGCCGAGCCGCTCGACGACGGCGGGGACGAGCGCATTGAAGTGGAGCTTGAGGTGGTCGCCGGAGAGCACAGCGGCGGAGGCGAGGGCCTGCAGAGCGCCCTGGGAGACTTTGAAGTTGTTGTCCTTGAGGAGATCCAAGCAGCAGTCGAGGAGTGACGTCACCTCCGACGAAGTGAGGCTCTTTCTAGACGCTTCCAGAAGCTGGTGCAGCCGCTCCACTCCCGCCATGCGCTCCTTGGTGTCCTTGGCACGTGCGAGCTCCAGAGCTTCCTCCATCGGGGCGTGATCTGGTGCGGGCGGGGTCAGATCTGGCGAATTTGGGCCTGGAATTAGGGCATAGAAATTGGCGGTTTCGGCGGTGGTGAGGTGGAAGTTTGCGAGTGGCTGGAAGTGAAATGTGGACGGAGATAATGTGCGCCGGCGATGCAGATGATCAGTGCCCGCGGGTCTCCGAAAAGTCTGAAGCTTGAAGACGATGTTGGTTGGGAATTTTAGAGAGAGAAACTCTTTTTTTTTTTTTTTCTAGAGAGAGAGACAAGAGAGAGCGACAGAGAGGGTAGTTTTGGTTTTGCTAGACTGAAGGAGAAGATGAGAAAACACTATTATGTGGTTGAGGGAAGCGGGAAAGTTTGCCCCTGATTTTTAGGAGATTTACAGACTCTACCACTGTGTTTCTTACTGGTTTGTAGTTACTACAGTGAACTGTCGCGGTCTCTATTTGTTTAATGTTATTTCGGTCTTAATTGATTGTTGATTAAAAAACAAATGACTTGTGCTTGGTGATAAGCATAATATGAAAGTCAGAGTGAAGTTAAGTCAGATTCCAAACATTTGACAAGTAACAACATTACCAAAGTTGAAAGAAATAAGTATATCGATATGTTGATTATTGATAATACGATGAGATATACGAGTTACTAAATATAAAAATATTAAATGAGTCTCATCATGTGAAATTGTAATAAATGGTATTAAATAATATTACATGCTATGTCAACAAATTTTCATATCATATATTCGTTCATCCAATTTCTTCTGAAAACTTTTTAGAATGTCATTTCTTCTGATGTTTTCAGCAGAGTGATTAGACACATGCAAGCCACATGATGCAAAAGATATTAGGATTGAAAATTTAGGTAAACAAAGTAGATGTGCAATGGTGACATAGATTACAGAGATGACATTTATGGATGATTATGAGTGTGTGTTTGATTAACAAGTTCCAAAGAAATGAGCATAAAGCATTTACCAAAACCATTTTTGCGGTCAAGTTTAGCGAATTAAATGCGAAACGTGAAAACAATCGGCAAGCATTATTATTTAGGAGTTAAAAGTTCACGAAAAGCTTAATATTAGAATGGCAATCCATAAAATAGAGAAGTAGCTTTTTTTCTTCCCCCGAGTCTCTCACATGGACTATTCTCCCAAAAGCTCACATGAGATGACAGCAAAACACAATTGAAGCAAAAACTATTGTTCGTAGCAGAGCAACAAAAATTTCAGTCCATTTTTTAGGAACAAAAACGCTTTATTTTGTTTCGTGTTAGACCATTTCATTAATTTTGTTTCATCGTATGAGACTGCAAATTTCATGCAAAGTTCGTCTGTACAAGATTGGCATTGACTCATTTAGTGTGTTATCTAATCTTTATTGTATTTAAACGAGTTCTGCATTTCTTAATGCGTGAACATTGGTATCTGTTGAAACATATGTTCCATCTTTGTTTTAAATTGCAGAATCCAGGCTGTGAAAATTGTAAAAAATGTGCGGTTGTGCTAACTTGCTAACCAAACTTTAACTCAATGTAATTATAACTCAACTCGAACTCGAAAAGGTAAGAATGAATTACAGTTAGTTGGTTTTCTTGCATTTAGCTTTCTTTTTTGGACAACCCATTTAGCTTACGTGGACCTCGTTTTTGGCTTCTTGAAGTCTTTCTCCAAAATGATGATCAAAGATAGATGAATCCAGAAACTGATGAGAAGTTTAACCAGAAATTAGTGACAAATTGTTTGTTCACGGGTCAATCAAATTTGTCATAATATGAGAGAGTAGGGATGTGATACGTTTACAGAAAAAGAGGATGATTGAATCGGCCATAATAAGAAAACTGGAAAAGCCTAACTTGATGACAAAGCCTAGCCAACAACCCTTTTGGCACAGCACATACAATAAAAATAATTGGGGAAAAAAGTGGTCCGCTTAACTTTGCTTGCTTCATCATGTTAGGTTAGCCATACATGCTTATTAGTGTAATACTTAAATACTTCAATCAAAGTGGGGGTGATGCCAATGTGTCATAGATTGTTTGGTCTTTACAGCTTGGCTGGTAAGGGTTGTTGGGGTAAGCTTAGTTTGGGCACCATGGAGGAGCCATGTTCTTCTTAAACCGGGGTAACGATCTTCACGTTTCAATTTAAGGTTATGACATGCTCTGATTAATTGGATGAGCTTGTAAAGTTTGCACATATGCAACAATGAATAAAATGAGTGATAGCAGTAAGAAATTAATCGTATATGTAATGATTACAACACGACAGAATGTCACGCCTTATTATGTAAGGGGTGGAACATAAGTTGAGTCACCGCGAATATGTCTGAAGTACACCTGCAGCAACATTTTGCTTGTTTTGGTGATGGTTCCACTTATGGCATTGGATGCGATGGATACATAATGAAACGCAATAGGTACCCCATGCCTTTTCTATCTCAGTGCTAGTGAGTGGTAGCAACAACTGCCTTTTTTATGCGATGGCTTCATTTTGCAGGATAAATGAGAGTGCTACATAAAATAAACACCGGATTTAACTTTCAGCTTTTAATATGATGGTGCAAAAGAGCAAAACTCAGGAACTTACTATTGTTCCAGTGATAATTCTTTTTCAGACTGCGACGTTTCAGCTAAGATTGTCTTTCACTCTGCGCTTTATGTGCAGTGGATGATTTCAATCCAGAACCCATTGCGCATTTTAGAAACTGATAAACTGAGAGAAAAGGCCAATTCAACTGCCTCGACTCAAAATGTGCGAATGCAATCAGAATAATATTCCAAACAATATATTGAACTTTTAAGCAAGATGAATACAACAGTGCGAAATTACAACACGTCAAACCAGTGTACATGGACAGGAAATGCCAACTGAAGCCTATGATTAATTAACTAGCTATTACGGCCAGAAGCTTGGGTAGCTCCAGTGGGTCATTTGCATATAATTAGTTGAATCAAAATGTATCACGAGTTCCATCATGTTTAAGGTTCATCGTCATATGGGGCATCCTTAGTTGGCGATGACGATAGAATGAAAGCAGGCCTTCCATTACGTTGGATGTCAGCAATCATAGAAGCATAACATGGCTGGTCATCCCAATTATTTCCCCTCAAGTCGATACTCTCAAGATTACCTAATAAACAAAGTTCAAACTCAAGTTTCCATTCATACACAGCAACAAACACTTTATAGGCATACAAAACAGTTTCAATCCCTATTACTAACATTTCCTATGGATACTTTCATTATCCAGTATCAGTTGTTGAACTGAAAAATGGAAAGAAGTAGAGGCTCCAAGATCAAATATTCAACTGAGACTGAGTCATTATCAAACCATTATATCACAGTATTTGACTGCCCCAATTGTTTTGTGATGCTAATAAGCCAATAGCAATGACGAGGCAACTTGAGGAAGACTGAAAGTCAATAGTACAAATGGCATTAGCTACTTAAAAAAGCCTTTGATATGGTAAATAAATACCTTTAGAAGCTTTAGCGGCAGAGCAAATGATGGTCAAGGATTTCACAGGCATGCAATTATATGCAGCATTGACTGTAGCAAGTTGTGGAGCACTTGAGATGAGCGTAAACAAGAACTCTGCAGTTTCATTTCCTCCCCGGTTTTTGCTACACACAATTCATTAATATGAAAAATTTTCTGCTATGAGCTATAAGCCTGTAAAAATAACTAGGAGGAAAGTATCTAGTAATTTCAACCTTATATTAATCTGGACTAGCTTCAACTCCTTAGTTATGCTAACTTGTAGTTCCTGAAAACCAGATGCACCTAATCCGATACCTTCAATGTTGAGGACTTGAATAGCTGTGGATAGAAGTTTTCCCAGAGCTGCTGCTACTTTGCTACATGACAATGACGATCAACACAGTAAATCTCAAGAAAGAAACAAAATAAAGAAGTATGACGTCTTGAGCCAGTGTCAACAAGACAAACCTGCCAAGGCCATTATTGGCAATACACAAAGACTTCAATGGTCGATCTAGGGTTGAAAGGGCATCTATGAATTGAGCCATCCCATCACAGGAAAGGTCACAACTTTCCAACCTTAAATCGGAAAAGGGAGTACATCTTTCGGAAACTTCAACAAAATACGGAATTAAACTCCTGAGACATCAATGATATAGAATATCAAATGTGAGCCTAAAATGCTCAATGCACATCGGGAAATTGAAAAGTCAACCAACCTGAGTCCATCGTCCTCAATAGGATTGTCACTGATATCCAGGACCTCCAAGCTAGGCATGTGGGCTAAAGCGTATCTTAAACAATCTGCATCATCTTTGTCTAGATTATTATCCCTACATCAGATAAGTAATATTAAACCCCTCATATTTGTTTATTTTCATCATCATAGGCTCTGTATAGCAGGGTCAAATATAACTCATACAATACCCATCAGTAACACAGGCTTTCATATAACTCATACATCCGAACTAGAAGCAAAGGGTAAGTTTGGTTGATGCCCTTTCGGATATCATTCCTCTAATTATAAATTGTATGTTTTCTATTATTTCCAGGCATAGGTATTTTTATAGAAGGCAAATGGTAAGTTTGGTTGAACCTTAAATTGAGCACCCTTAACGATAGCAAGGAGTTTCCAATTCCTGAAGGTGTTGGGGGGCGACTTGGTGACCTTTGATAGAGTTCAGAAAGCCAGCCCGATATCTGCATGATTTGGCACAAAGTTTAATCTTCGTTTATAGTAAAGGATAAAAAAAGTAAAATGCTTTTGTTAATGGAAATGCATCACTCACATTGTTATCTGAAAGATCAAGGATGGAGAGACTAGAGGAAGCATTGAGCAGAGTATCAAAAACCATTTTAGCAAAATTTCTTCCAAGGTGATTGTCAGAGAGTTTTAAAGAATGCAAGGACCTGACCGAAAAAGGTGCAAAATAAGACGGATTCCATAAGCACAAGTGGAACATTCAGTTTGTTAATCAAGATGCAAATGAAGCCCTCGGATATATACAATTCAAAGAAGAAAAGAAGTATTAGTAAAACAAAAGCATCAAGAATTCTAACTTTGAGGCAAATGGTTAAAAAAGGATGAGACTGTATTGTAGAGGGGCTGAACCTATTTGTCTATCCTTATATGCGTTTGTGTCTGAGAATATTTTAAGTGCCACTTGAATGATATGCAAAGTACAATCAAGAAAACCACGCACCCAAAAGCCTTGGTCCACAAAAGTGAATCCCAAATCCATAAAACTCCAAATCTAAAATACCGAGAGGATCATAATATAGTTAAAATATATCAAAAACTTAAGCTTCCAAAGACCAGCAATGCAACATGATTCCTATATATTGAGCATAGGAGCGTAAGTTTCTATTGTCTGTTTGTTTATTTACTTCCTACGCCTGTGCCTTTTTGCAGGCACTTCAACCAATCAACAATGCACACCAGACAATATTTCGAGGATCTAAGTGGTGCCTGAAATAGGAGACACAGACATACCTTCCTGATGACAAAAATGACACAAGCCCAAGAGGTAAGGAAGCTGGGTTTGTTTCAAGGAAGTTTGATGTGTTGATTGAGAAGTGTTTTATCCCATGTGTTTGCCCACTCTTTGTGAGAAGAGAATAACAAATTGCATTAATGCAATGTGAAGAAAGCTTGCAGTGAATGAACTCAATAGATGTTAAACTTTCACTGTTCTGATTCAGAAGTTTGCATAATCCTTCAATCTGCAAAGATTCATATGGTATCAGGCATTTGATTAAATCAGAACCCAGGCAGCCAAAAGGAAGCATACACATCATAATTAGTTCAATGTGAGAGTTTGCTGTTAGCTATAACTATAATGTGGAGTAAGTACACGACCACAATATGAAAATGATGGTTTCGCTTTGTAAATTGTTATAGCATAGCAAGAGGGCAGTATCCTTCTATGGATTTAAGAGATGGCATCTTCTAAATCTATGAGTACCTGCCGACTTAGTCATCATCCCATCCACTCGCAAAACATGACAAGCAATAAAAAACAAACAGCTTAAGGCTGCCTATACCAATTTTCAGAGTTACTTCTATCTCTAGTATGGAGTCATCAGTTCTTTAAAAAGACATTCATTCCACTTTAGCAGCATAAATAGAGAAAGAACTGAGCTTACATGCTCTTTGGATCTGATCCACCTTAGTTCCAAGCTCTGCAATCGACTGTTCCTCAGTAAATGCTGCAATAGATTAGCATTTTACTAATGCAAAGTGACTTGTGCATAAAGAAAGCCATTAAGTTAAAAGAATGCACAGAGAGTAGGTATCTCAAATCTGAAAACAAAGACAAAGATTCTGATCCTCTAGGTAGACACCTTATCCAAACAATGAAGCATGACAAACATGATTACGATTTTCATAACAGACACAGAGCTATAATACTTAATGTACACAAACTTCTTTTCTTATGTCATTGGCATCTAAACATGAGTAGAATAACTTACAGAAGTTTCTGCACCACAGAGAACATTTTGAAGTCTCAGGCATCTGCAGAAAGATAAGATAACAATGTGATGAGGAGGACGAGGAGAAGACGAACATAGGACTATGCTCTCATTCTCATAAAGTACATATTACCTGGCATAATAACCAAACTGTTGGCACTGCTGATATAGTTTGGAGTAATCCTTGTTTCCTTCGCATCCTATCCAAAGCAAACTTAAGTCTGCATATATTAAAGTAAAAATACGATGAGATAGGCTGCTTATGATTAGTAAATGCGAACAACACCTTTTCTAAAAATAAAACTCAAAAGAAAACTAACTAATTTGCTTAACTCATAAGAATTTCCAATTCAGTGTTGCAAATGGTAATCTCTTCTAATGGCAATTAATAAAGAGCTAGTAAGTCAAGTTGCTGTTGAAGCTGACAGGGAAGCTTGTCAAACTTAATACTTTCAACAGAACATCACCCCGGATATCTCAAACGACAGGGATTTTATCATAAATCAAGCAACCTAGTAGCTAGTACCTGGCATCCTGGTTTCACCAAGGCTCCCATCAAACGAGGGAAGCGAAGCTATCTCTGCTACTTCATCCAGGCAACTGTACTTTATGGTTTCATACGGCAAAAAATCCCAAATCATCCATCAACAGAAAACAAAACTAACCATAATCATTTCACTGAATGAAAAGAATATGAAGCATACTTTTGCAGATGTGCTTCCCAGTACATCTGCTGCCAATCACGCGGTTCATTGGGATTGCCGAACTGCGGCCACCGGAGTTCAAACAAAATCTTCCATGCTGTATTGAATGGCCAACTCCTGCAACAAAGTGTAAGCATTTGCACATTTGCATTACTCCCTTTCCACATTCAACCAAACAAAAACACCATAACATACACCAAAACGGAAAAATACAGCTCAATTCTTCCACACCTTCCACGCTTTCTCCCATTTCGAAGACCTTCATTGTCGAATTCATGATCGTCTCGGTCGTCCAAAGGTCTGCTCCAAGAGGAAAAACCACATTATTAACCGAAAACAATCAGAAATTACAAATTAATTTAACTTTTCGAATCAAATTCCAAAGGTACATTGCGTTCTGTAGCTTTTGCAAGGGCAATGGAGGCAGCCGCAAAGCCAGATCGTCGATCAAGTTCCGAGGAAGGTTCTTCATGATCGGTAAAAGCTCATCGCCTGAAAAAACCCCAAATTTACCACGGTTTACCGCGAACGAAGGTCTAGAGTAAATCATTTGAACTCGAAGCTCAGGTTTTTAGAAAATTACCGCGAATCAGTTCGTCTGAAATTGCATTTACGCACAAGCAGACCAGAGACGGCGGTCCACGGGGGCTGAACATTCTGAATCTGCGAGATATGATTGAAAATTGTAGTTGCTGGTCACGAATTAGTTGGATTTGTAGGTCGGAAAACTCACCGTGCACTTTGAGCTTGGTCGGAGATGGAGAATTCGGTCAAGCTGAAGCTGAGGGACCGACGGCGGCGGCGACGATGGAGCTCCAGCAGTGTTCGGGGACGGACTGATCAAATTGAATTCTCTAAGGTCCTTTATGACTTTTGTGGTGCAAGTGAAGTTTCATATCACGGTCGACAGCAGCCGAGGAGAAAACCGGCACAGCACTGTACGAGGAAGAGGGCGTGTGTTTTTCAGGGGGCCAAAAAAGAGATTGCAATTTGCAAGCTGTTCCCAAACTCCGGTTTTCATTTTTTAGCGGCGAAACTGAAGTCGTAAGCAAAGAAAGTATAAGTTTCGACTGGCAACGAAACAGCCGCTGTTAGTATAAGTTGGAAGAATTCATTCTAGTTCCAAAAGGTGTGTAATCCAAGGAAAAAAAAACTTAAACATGGAAGTCAAGACAACTCGAAAGAAAGGGGGTAATTTAATTGCATGGCACAAGAGAAGTACAAATCAAATTTTCCAACATTTGTTTCTCATAACTTATTTTGCATGGCAGGGCATTGCAAAGTTGCCCTTCATTGATGAAGGCCGTCTTCTTGCCGAGGCTGGAAAACTAGAACACACACTGACAGACGAGGAGAGGAGGAGAAATAGTATGATGTTCGAGATGCTTTTTGTTGCATCATCCCATCCGCTATCGGTAAGCATATGTTGTATGGACAATAGCTGTAAACATTTAACAGAGAGATAGAGTTGGAGTTTGGGAGCAGATTGATCCCAGGGATGCACGCGGGATGAACGGTTATATATCTCTGTGTGCTGGAGAGCCTTGTCCTCTGGTTTTCCGGTCTCCTATTGAATGCATGGAGGATTTAATGGACAGCCAAGTAATCTGTGCGACATACAGATTACCAGATGTACATAAGCATATAACTCGACCACCATTAGGTGTTGTAACTTGTATTCCCTAAGAAGACCGTGACTGTGAGTGATCTGCAGCTTGCACCTGCTTTATGGCATGAAGAGTCAGGGCCAAGACCATATGAAAATCATTGCAAGCGAAACCCTCCTGGACAGAATATTTCAGGAAGACAGCTCAGAGACGCAGCACATCGCCTTATAGTTAATAACTTACAGGCTAATGGCAATCAGAGGCGTACCTTAGGACCGGCCTATGGCGGCGGAGACCCATATCACCCGCCACACCCTTCAAACAGATGCAGTGGGAGCGACAGTCGTGGATATGGTCAAATCCCACCACTTAGTTATAACCGCCATCAGACTTACCGGCCACATGGGGCACCTGCTGTAGGTTCCGATGGCTGGATTCATCAGGTTAGGCAGAAACCTAGTAAAGGGTATGACCACCCACAACAATCTAGAAAGCCATTCGCGCGCTGGATTGAAAAGACGAGGGCACAGGTCATGAATGGCTAGAGAAGTAGCTCAGATATGTGATTTAGGCTTCTGTTGCTTTTAATGAAATTGTTGTACCTGCACTGCACAAATAGCTTTATTATATGAGATTTGTCTTTTGTATCCAAAGAAATGAAATAAGAGAATTGTCTTGAATGAATTCAAAAAAATCACTGCAATTAATCTTCAAAAAACTAGCTATCTGAAACATCTAATTCGTTTTCTGTCAAATTATCTGCTTCCAACGTCTATGAGCTTTTGCCAGGCACTTTAACACCAATCAACAGCATACACATGAATTCAAAAAAATCATTGCAATTAATCTTCAAAAAACTAGCTATCTGAAACATCTAATTCGTTTTCTGTCAAATTATCTGCTTCCAACGTCTATGAGCTTTTGCCAGGCACTTTAACACCAATCAACAGCATATACCATACAACCACTGGATGAATTTAAATGCCTGAGGGAATGAGATGCTCATCAATCACTTTCATGATATCAATACAAATGGTTGAGAGCTTTGATTCAACTTTCTGCCTGTACTATTTCAGTTGCTTCACATTAGCCTCATTTCCTTTAGCTTCCTCTTTCTGTTCTATGGATAGATGATGTACATATTCATCGATTCATAGTGGAAAAGTAAGGAATTAGCTGAATTATGCTGCGAATTGGTTGGGCTCATGCTCTTGTGATTGGGCTGTTTCCTGGTGTGGATCTCTATTATACCCAATGGTTTGAGTTACAGTATTTACGATGTTTGTCTTGGGAAAACCTAAGAGCAGGCTTTTGTAGTGTAGTTGTTCTTCGCTTGGCCTATTGTAATTTGTAACAAAAATTATGAAATATAGCATTGTATTACATAACTCGATTTTTAGATGGTAGAATTGCCACGATTTATGATTCAATTAAATTAAAAATACCAATCTAAAATTGGCGTATTCTCGATTTTAAAAATGAAATGTATGGAAAATATATAAACATAAAGGAAAACCACTTCAATATTTCATTGACGGCTAAACAAGCATAAGGGCATAAATACAAAATTGGGCTCACTCGTAGATGACACCGAAACCACTGCTTAAGCAAAACAATTACAGAAAAGTTGTAGGAGCCTATTGTAAGAGTTTAAAGTAAATGATTTGCTGTTAAATACAAATTAACAGTGAAATTGAGTGATGTAAGGGTTGTAATTGAATTTGGAGAGTGTATTAATTGTAAACAACCCCAAATCACATACTCATGTCCTATCTCGGACGACTGAACTCAACAACAAGTAAAGAGGAAAGTTTTGAGTTCAATCGTCTGAGAGAGAACAGAGAGGCAGTGATTTGGGGTTGTTTACACATAATACACTCTCCAAAGTCACTCATAAACCCCTTTCAGATTGCTCAGTTTCACTGTTAATGTGTATTTAATATTGAATCATTTAGTAAGCCCTTATAATAGGCCCTTATCACAACATTTGTGAAAGAAGTAGGCCAAATGCACAAAACTGTAACCCAAACTGGGCTTACCCTAACAAGACATCAATATTACTATAAAGAGGCCCAATACACAAGATAAAGCAAAAGAATTAGGCCAAATGCTTAAAACTGAAACCCAAACTGGGCTTACCCTACGAAGACATCAATATCACTAGAAAGAGGCCCAAGACCCAAACTAAAATGCCAAAATGGGCTTACCCTAAGACGACACCAAAACTACTACTCAAGCAAAAGAAAGAGTGGCCCAAGGCCCAAAGTAAAACCCAAACTCGGCTCACCAAAGGAAGACATCGGGAGTAAATAGGCCCAAGGCCCAAACTAAAATTCAAACTCAGCTCACAGAAAGAAGACACCGAGACTAAATAGGCCCAAGGCCCAAACTCACCTCACCGAAAGAAGACATTGAGACTATATAGGCCAAGGCCCAAACTCAAATCCTAAATTGAACGAAGAAATGCTAGAGTGACCATCTTATTTTAAACCATCTTTCAAACCATCTCATGTGTCAATCAATCTAACCATTCAACATTTAATGAGATAATAATCAATTAAAATCTTATGCAATCATCACCTGCCACATAAGATGGTTTAAGAGATGATTTAAAAAAACATGGTCATTCTACCATTATTGTTGAACGAAACCGGGAAACGAACCAAACATATGTAGTTTTGAAATCGTAATAACTTAAGCTGACGTTACGTATGGATTCATATTTGATCACCACCAAAAAGTGTTGTGAGCATTTCCACCACATTATTCATCTTTAGATGGGCTTCATCACTTCATAGATCCCAAAAATCAACTCATCCAAGAATGGATGATGTGGTAGTAATGGTGAATACTCCTTTTTTTTTTTTTAATGGTGAGCAAAAACGCACTATAATAGTGTTTTCCTAATCACAATCATGAAGATTATCATTGTCCTATCATTCATAGTCCACATGCATTAACAACATATAATAATTGTTTGATTTTTCTAAATTGCAGACGCCACTTGATGGCCCACTCCCACACTTTTGGGAAGTGTTATTACCTGTACATAGGAAGACTCTCGATGACACACTGCATTGGATTGGGGATATCCGTGTTTCCAGGTGCCCGGACGCAGCTTATATCCACAATAGGGTGTTGGATTTCCTTCATCTACACAGCTCGTGTGGTGGTATTCCCGGGTATGCCACTCCTCTTGCTTTCTGGGTCTTGTGATTTTATGACCCTAGGAGAGAGGACGAGTGACTGAGGATGTTAGATCTAGATATGTCGTTTCGTCTCTTCCGTTCCATGCTCCATGGTATCCATGCATTTGACATGGATCCGGCACCCTACTTGCTCATGGATGGAAAGCCCGATCATGAGGATGAGGGCAGTGTCGCCAAGATGAGGGCGGTGGCGATGGCGACGACATTGAGGATGAGCTTCTGGTGGACTACTTCGAGGAGGAGTTTGAGGAGGACTGGGATTGGTGATCAGGAGCTTCCTCTTATCTCTTTCTCTTATGACTACTTAGATTTCTACTACTTAGTTTGTTATATGTACTTTTCTTTGTGAAAACTTGTTACATGTACTTTAGATACTGTTGGACTATCGATGGTCTTCTGTAATCCTGATAGAAAGGATGAGAGGCTTATGATGTTGGTATGTCTAGTTATGGAGATGTCATGATATGTTTTGTGAGCAGTTGTAAGGCGTGCATGTATTTGATATAATCTTATGCCTGATATCCTCACTTCGTGAGAGCCTGATTAGGAGGAGGGCGATGGAGGCTTTGAGAAAGAAACTGTCACTTACTTTGACTTTGAGAAGGATTATAATTTATAGGACTTTGAGAAGGATTATAATTTAGAGGAATTTGAGTAGGATGATGACTCTAAGGAGAACTCCACCACATTACCTTCAAATTCTTTGAGAACGAGATTTAAATCTCAATAGTGCTAAATAGAATCTCTTACTATCGTAGCTCAAAATTAGGGCACATGGTGCTATTCGGGTCGTTAGAGAGGCAAGAGGTATGTAATTAGCAGTAAAAATAGTCAATGTCGTCAAAGTCATCCTCATCCTCAAAGTCTACTATCTAAAGTTCTCAAACTCATCCAAGCCATCCTATTCCTCAAAGTTTTCAAAGTCCTAAAGTCCGTAAATCCTCAAAATTATTCTCTTCCTCAAAGTCCTCTAAGTCATACTTATGCTCAAACTCCTTAAAGTCATTATCATCAAAGTCATATTCATGCTCAATTTTTACTTCACAATGTTAAAAATATTGTTTTCTCTAACATCATTACTAATGTAGGCAAACACGATACATTTGTAACTTAAGGTGGCAACATAAGTTCCTTTATTAATCGTATAGATAAAGTCCTTAGCCATGTTGGCAAAAAACATATTGTGATATAATTGGGTAAACCTTTAGTTTTTTTTTACTACTTTGGGGCCTCGACGTTATTCAACTTTCTTAGCAACAATATATTTTTCCCTTCAAATGATATCCGCTTCATTCTCCTCTATTGGGATGACGGCCATGGCGAGGAAGACAATGTCATGTACTTCAACTTTGAGGAGGATGATAACTTAGAGAACTTTGAGTAGGATCATGACTTTAAGGAGGACTCCAACAAGTGAGGATGACACCTATGGTGATCTTGTTGTACTAGTTAGTTTGGGTGTGCAATTCAATTCGGACTTCTTTGAGAGTCTATATGGTATACCTAATGACATGCTCTAGCAAACATG
This sequence comes from Spiraea crenata, assembly GCA_033992175.1. Taxonomy (NCBI): domain Eukaryota; kingdom Viridiplantae; phylum Streptophyta; class Magnoliopsida; order Rosales; family Rosaceae; genus Spiraea; species Spiraea crenata. The sequence continues at coordinate 114,879 of JAVBHV010000055.1, read as the reverse complement.
AAAACTTTACCCTTCAGCATAAACATCACGACAATCTTTTCCACATTTGAACGCAAATGAATAAGTAATGTCCTAGCAAGATGTTCCCTAGGAATAGCAAGCAATAACAAGTTTTTGTCACCTTTTAGTGGACTTATTCACAAATCACGACGATCTGACGAGTAAAAAATTCAGTATAAACAATGTACTTTTGCATTAGAACGTTTGACATTTTCTCAATAATACAAATCATCCCTCGACCGGATTTTCTCAATACTGAACAACTTTCTCAAAAGAAAATGGCTTATTCGTAACACTGTGCCTTGAAACTTTTTACACGTCCTACTTTCCTTCTTGAAACACAAAATGAGTAATTTGATACCTCTTTTAAGTTAATCAGTTGACATAATTTAATCAAGAATGTGTGTAGGGTTCATTTGACTCCATGTCAACATTGTTAACAATTTCAACTTAAATGGGGCACTTAGGGTTTAGGATTTTAGTGATTTGCAAGAGGTGTTTCGGACAAGAGGTTAAGTGATTCATTTTGGGAGAAAGAAATGAGGCAAAAAAAGAGAGTTTCATGAGGCGTTGCTACAAACAAATAAGCAAAACAATGAGTAAACAATGAAAAGTAGAAACAAATTTCGATAATTGATGGCTATTTCAAAACACATTGCAGTTTGGATAAATTAGAGCTGATTTTTGATGGATCAGATCGAAAATATGGGTTCCAACTTCTGTTCTAAAAAATATCATAATGATTTTTTCTTTCCATATTCGGAATTTATAGAAATTGGAAATTTTTCGGATTGGAATTATATCGGAAATTTCGGAATTAATACAACAACTCCTCTTATAAGATGAACATATACACTAAAGTAAGAATTTAAATTATGTCCAAGAGTTAGAATACGTACAAATGCAGTAATGAAAGATTATAAATTATATAATAAGAAATTTATTATAAAATATTTGGAATGAAACATGTGTCATTTTATGATCGCAATGTGTTTGGAAATATTCTTAGATAAGTTGAATCGAAAAGTCAAAACTTTCATGTTAGAATAGCATATTCCAATTTCCATCCAAATTCTTTGGAAATCTTTCATACGGAATCAAAATTTTCAATCTAACTTGCACCTTTTAAAGCATCTCCAGCAGCTTAGCTAAAAGCTCAATTTTGGCTATTTTAACCTAAAAACCTCATTTTTGTTTTTCCAACAGACTAACTATAACTTGGGCTAAAATAGTTTTGTGAACAGTGTCTATCTAAATATAACCAAAATCAGAGAAAAGTTTAGCAAAAGCTAAACATAAAAAATTATAAACTCTTTCTCCTCTCTCCTCCTCTATTGCATGTTCTCCACTTTGGGCCATTGGAGGAAGTTGCTCTTGGAAACCCACTTTGGGTATCCAATTGTTTATCATTTGTGCTTTATGAAAAATTAATAAAATATTCAAAATAGCTAGTGTTGTTGGAGTTAAAGTGTTAGACCATCTCCAGCAGCCTAGCTAAAAGCTTAATTTTGGCTATTTTAACCTAAAAACCTCATTTTTGTTCCTCCAACAGACTGGTTATAACCTGGGCTAAAATAATTTTGTGAACAGTGCCTAGCTAAATATAACCAAAACCAGAGAAAAGTTTAGCAAAAGCTAAATATAAAAAATTATAAACTCTCTCTCCTCTCTCCTCCTCGATTGCATCTTCTCCACTTTGGGTCATTGGAGGAAATTGCTCTTGGAAACCCACTTTGGGTATCCAATTGTTTATCATTTGTGCTTTATGAAAAATTAATAAAATATTCAAAATAGATAGTGTTGTTTAGATCGTAGAATTGCCACGATTTATGATTCAGTTAAATTAAAAATACCAATCTGAAAATTGGCGTATTCTCAATTTTAAAAATGAAATGTATGGAAAATATATAAACATAAAGGAAAACCACTTCAATATTTCATTGACAGCTAAACAAGCAGAAGGGCATAATTACAAAATTGGGCTCACTCCTAGATGACACCGAAACCACTACTTAAGCAAAACAATTACAGAAAAGTTGTAAGAGCGTATTGTAAGAGTTTAAAGTAAATGATTTACTGTTAAATACAAATAAAACAGTGAAATTCAGCGATGTAAGGGTTGCAATTAAATTTGGAGGGTGTATTAATTGTATACAACCCCAAATCACATACTCATGTCCTTTGTCGGACAACTGAACTCAACAACAAGTAAAAAGGGAAGTTTTGAGTTCAATCGTCTGACAGAGAATAGAGAGGTCGTGGTTTGGGGTTGTTTACACATAATACACTCTCCAAAGTCACTCATAAACCCCTTTCAGATTGCTCAGTTTCACTGTTAATGTGTATTTAATATTGAATCATTTAGTAAGCCCTTATAATAGGCCCTTATCACAACATTTGTGAAAAGAAGTAGGCCAAATGCACAAAATTGTAACCCAAACTGGGCTTAACCTAAGAAGACATCAATATTACTAGAAAGAGGCCCAATACACAAGCTAAAGCAAAAGAATTAGGCCCAATGCTTAAAACTGAAATCCAAATTGGGCTTACCCTACAAAGACATCAATATCACTAGAAAGAGGTCCAAGATCCAAACTAAAATGCCAAATGGGCTTACCCTAAGACGACACCAAAACTACTACTCAAGCAAAAGAAAGAGAAGCACAAGGCCCAAAGTAAAATCCAAACTCGGCTCACCAGTGGAAGACATTGGGAGTAAATAGGCCCAAGGCCCAAACTAAAATTCAAACTCAGCTCACCGAAAGAAGACACCGAGACTAAATAGGCCCAAGGCCCAAACTCACCTCACAGAAAGAAGACATCGACACTATATAGGCCAAGGCCCAAACTAAAACCCTAAACTGAACAAAACCGAGAAATGAACCAAACATATGCAGTGTTGAAATCCTAATAACTGAAGCTGATGTTACATATGGATTCATATTTGATCACCACCAAAAAGTGTTGTGAGCATTTCCACCACATTATTCATCTTTAGATGGGCTTCATCACTTCACAGATCCCAAAAATCAACTCATCCAAGAATGGATGATGTGGTAGTAATGGTGAACACTCCTTTTCTTAATTTTTAATTTTTAATTTTTTATGGTGAGCAAAAACGCACTATAGTAGTATTTTCCTAATCACAATCATGAAGATTATCATTGTCCTATCATTCATAGTCCACATGCATTTACAACATATAATAATTGTTCAATTTTTCTAAATTGCAGACGCCACCTGATGGCCCACTCCCACACTTTTGGGAAGTGTTATTACCTGTACATAGGAGGACTCCCAATGACACATTGCATTGGATTGGGGATATCCGTGTTTTCAGGTGCCCGAACGCAGCTTATATCCACGATAGGGTGTTGGCTTTCCTTCATCTACACACCTCGCGTGGTGGTATTCCCAGGTATGCCACTCCTCTTGCTTTCTGGGTCGTGTGCTTTTATGACCCTGGGAGAGAGGACGGGAGACTGAGGATGTTAGATGTAGATATGTCGTTTCATATCTTCCGTTCCATGCTCCATGCTATCCATGCATTTGACATGGATCCCGCACCCTACCTGCTCATGGATGGGGAGCCCGATCATGAGGATGAGGGCGGTGGCAATGGCGACGACATTGAGGATGAGCTTCTGGATGACTACTTCAAGGAGGACTAGGATTGGTGATCAGGAGCTTCCTCTTATCTCTTTCTCTTATGACTACTTAGATTTCTACTACTTAGTTTGTTACATGTACTTTTCTTTGTGAAAACTTGTTACATGTTCATCTAGTTGAATATAAGCAACAATTCCTGCACTTTCTTGAATGTGGAGGGTATTGACCTAAATCTTTATTGTGAAACCAAATTTGAACAATGGCGTCATCTTTCATTGCAAAGGAAAGACACCATTGCATGTTAACTATATAGTACTTCCAAATTTAAAGGACCAAACTATGGTAGACAGCATAAGTCGTTATTACTGTTTGCACTTACCAATGAGTGCATATTCTCCGAACATGAATGATGTTTGAAGCAGTCTCATCACCCATTACCAATATCTCATTAGTGTTATGCAGCATTGGCTCTGAATCAAGTCAGTTGACTTAAACTTTACAATGTATGAAAAATGAAGAAGGCATTCAGATTGACTTATACCTGTGCAACTGACTTCTGAGACATAAAAAATGAAAAAAACTTTCTGAAATCTGTAAAGAGCATCCCATGAAGAAAAGAGCATAACCAGTCTCAATCACTACTATTAGCTTAACTGACATGACTAGGTTCAATGAGATACTGTATCCCTCTTTTCCCGACTTGCATAAAGAAACAAAATGACTTTACTTAATGGAGAAACTTATGGAAACCTTACTTGCTCACAGCGTCAATCACAGCTGAAAGTAGAGTTGATTTCATGAGACTCATGCGAAACAAAGGATTTTCGGAGAACTATCCGCCATACTTTTGAGATTTCCACCAAAAATTGCACTAAAAAAAAATGCTACCAGAAACATCAACAATTTATGGATTACAACCAGGACGCTAGCATTTCTCCAGCAAAAGGGAAAACAAATCTGCTTCATATTGGAAATCCAAGCAAAGGCATCTCTAGATGCTCCCCCAATAGCTCCGTTAACCAATCAACTTCAAATATATTGTATTCAGAAAGTTTCTCCAGTTTCCTCAGTTCTAAATTCAGTATCTGCCGATGAGACATCAAAACTAAACCATATAGATAGCATTTAATCTAGTTCGAAACTACAGATATTGCCAACCAAGGGGAGTCTATTCACTGATGTGTAGTAACTCTGAGAAAAACTACTGAACAAGGATGGACTAATTACATGAAAGACCATCTACAATTTCAAATTATGTTCACAAAGATATCTCAAAGACAAGGGAAGGCATCACCACACACAGGACTCCTGAAATCTGTTCAGGGTTCTCAGCTTGCTTCGGGTCATTCGCCTTCGCCCTATCAGCCATCATCTGGCCGTCAAGGAAATCCTCCTCGAAAAGTTGCACGTTTGTCTTCAGAGGGGTCAACCATCGGTTCTGCTATTGTTCATGCAGAGAACAGTCTAGAAGAAGATGCAGTACTACATGGAAACAAAGAAGATTTGAAGGCCAAACAGAAGCAGCTTCTTCATGAGAAGTCTGATGCTTTGAATTCAGGAGATGCTGAGGAAGACAAGATCAAACTGGGAGCACCCGGATGGAAAGATAGATATTATGAAGAAAAGTTTTCTGCAATAACTCCAGAAGAATGTTGAAGAAAAGTTTTCTGCAATAACTCCAGAAGAACGTGAAGCAATCAGAAAAGATGTGGTTTTGAGGTACACAGAAGGCTTGTGTTGGGTCATGCATTATTATTATGAAGGGGTTTGCTCGTGGCAGTGGTTTTACCCCTACCATTATGCACCATTTGCTTCTGATCTCAAGGACCTTGCTCAGTTCAACATAAGCTTTGATCTGGGCAGTCCCTTCAAACCGTTTAATCAGCTATTGGGGGTTTTCCCTGCTGCAAGTTCTCATGCCCTTCCTGAGCAGTACCGGAAGCTGATGACAGATCCAAATTCACCTATTATTGATTTTTACCCCCCTGACTTTGAAGTGGAAATGAATGGAAAGCGGTTTGCATGGCAGGGCATTGCAAAGTTGCCCTTCATTGATGAAGCCCGTCTTCTTGCTGAGGCCGAGAAACTAGAACATTCACTGACAGACGAGGAGAGGAGGAGAAATAGTATGATGTTCGAGATGCTTTTTGTTGCATCATCCCATCCGCTCTCGGTAAGCATATGTTGTATGGACAATAGCAGTAAACATTTAACAGAGAGAGAGAGAGTTGGAGTTTGGAAGCAGATTGGTCCCAGGGATACAGGCGGGATGAACGGTTATTATCTCTGTGTGCTGGAGAACCTTGTCCTCTGGTTTTCTGGTCTCCTATTGGAAGCAGGGAGGATTTAATGGACAACCATGTAATATGTGCAACATACAGATTACCAGATGTACATAAGCATATAACTCGACCACCATTAGGTGTTGTATTCCCTAAGAAGACCGTGACTGTGAGTGATCTGCAGCTTGCACCTGCTTTATGGCATGAAGAGTCAGGGCCAAGACCATATGAAAATCATAGCAAGCAAAACCCTCCTGGACAGAATATTTCAGGAAGACGGCTCGGAGACGCAGCACATCACCTTGTAGTTAATAACTTACAGACTAATGGCAATCAGAGGCGTACCTTAGGACCGGTCTATGGTGGGAGCAACATTCGTGGATATGGTCAAATCCCACCACCTAGTTATAATAGCCATCAGACTTACCAGTCATATGGGGCACCTGCGGTAGGTTCTGATGGCCGGGGTTCATCAGGTTAGACAGAACCCTAGTAAAGGGTATGGCCACCCACGACAGTCTAGAAATCCATATGCTCGCTAAATTGAAAAGAAGAGGGCTTAGGTCTTGAATATATTGCTTCTAATATTTGATTTAGACGTCTATTGCTTCTAATGAATATATTGTACCTGCACATAAAGCTTTATTATATAATATTTGTCTTTTGTATCCAAAGAAATGAAATAAAAGAAATGTGTTCAGTTCTCATATTTGTTTTATTTTAATGTAATGAAATAAGAGAATTGTCTTCAATTCTCATATTTGTTTTATTTTCATGTATAGCAGGATGAAATACAACTCATAGAATGCAAACCAGTCATATCAGGCTTGAGCACCTTTCAGAATTCATTGTTCTATTTAAAACTTGCATGTTTTCCATTATTTCCAGGCATAGATATATTTGTAGTAGGCAAAGGTAAGTCCGGTTGATACCTTAAATTGAGCACTCTTAATGATAGCAAGGACTTTGCAATTCCTAAAGGTGTGGGAGGGCAACTTGGTGACCTTTGATAGAGTTCAGAAAGCCAGCCTGATATCTGCATTTTTTTGTACAAAGTTAAATCTTCGATTATAGTAAAGGATAAAGAAATTCAACTGTTAATGGAAATGCATCACTCACATTGTTATCTGAAAGGTCAAGGATGGATAGACTAGAGGAAGCATGACCAGAGAGTATCAAAAACTATTTTAGCAAAATTTCTTCCAAGGTGGTTGCCAGAGAGATTTAAGGAATGCAAGGACCTGACCGAAAAATCTGGAAAATATCATAAGCATGAGTAGAACACTCATTTTGTCAATCAAGACGTAAATGATGCCCTCCAATATATACAATTCAAATGAAGAAAAGAAATTTTAGTAAAACAAAAGCATCAAGACTTCTAACTTTATGGCAAACGGTTATAAAAGGACGAGACTGTATTGTAGAAGTAACGAACCAAATTTTATCTATCTTATATGCGTTTGGGTCTGACAAGATTTTAAGGGCCACTTGAATCACACTCAAGAAAACCACACACCCAAAATACTTGGTCCGCAATACTGAATTCCAAATACATAAAACTCCAAATCTAAAAGCCTGAGAGGATCATAATAAAGCAAAGGTAGATTAAAAAGTTAAGCTTCCAAAGACCAGCAATGCAACATGATATCTATATATTGAGCATAGGAACATAAGCTCCTATTGTCTGTCTGTTTATTTACTTCCTATGCCTGTGAGCCTTTTTGCAGGCACTTCAACCAATCAACAACACACACCAGACATTAATTCAGGGATCTAAATGGTGCATGAAATAGGAGACTCAGACATACCTTTCTGATGACAAAAATTACGCAAGCCTGAGAGGTAAGGTAGCTGGGTTTGTTTCAAGAAAGTTTGATGTGTTGATTGAGAAGTGTTTTATCCCATGTATTTGCCCACTCTTCATGAGTAGAGAATAATGACTCTGAAGGAAGCTTGCAGTGAATGAACTCGATAGATGTTAAACTTTCACTGTTCTGATTCAGAAGATTGCAGAATCCAACAATCTGCAGAATTCATATAGTATCAGGCATTTCATTAAATCAGAATTCAGGCAGCCAAAAGGAAGCATTAAGCATACACATCATGATTAGTTCAATGTGAGAGCTTGCTACTAGCTACAACTATAATGTGGAGTAAGAACATGACGACCATATGAAAATGAAGGTTTCGCTTTGTAAATTGGTATAGCACTGGAGAGTATATGTTCCGTAGCAAGAGGGCAGTATCTTTCTATGGATTTAAGAGATGACATCTTCTAAAACTAGGAGTACTTGCCCACTTACCCATCATCTCATCCACTCGCAAAACATGACAAGCAATAAAAACAAACAGCTTAAGACTGCCTATACCAATTTTCAGGGTTACTTTTACCTCTATCACGGAGTCATCAGTTCTCAAAAAAGGCATTCATTCCACTTTAGCAGCATTCATAGAGAAAGAACTGAGCTTACATGCTCTTTGGATCTGATCCACCTTAGTTCCAAGCTCTGCAATCGACTGTTCCTTAGTAAATGCTGCAATAGATTACCATTTTACTAATGCAAAGTGACTTGTGCATAAAGAAAGCCATTAAGTTAAAAGAATACACACGGAGTAGATATCTCAAATCTACCAACAAAGACAAAGATTCTGATCCTCAAAGTAGACACCTTATCCAAACACTGAAGCATGACAGACATAATTACAATTTCACAACAGACATAGATCTATAATACTTAATGTACACAAGCTTCTTTTCTTATGTCATTGGCATCTAAACATGAGTAGAATAACTTACAGAAGTTTCTGCACCACAGAGAACATTTTGAAGTCTCAGGCATCTGCAGAAAGATAAGATAACAATGTGATGAGGAGGACGAGGAGAAGAAGAACATAGGACTATGCTCTCATTCTCATAAGTACATATTACTTTGCTGATATAATTTGGAGTAATCCTTGTTTACTTCGCAGCCTATCGAAAGCAAACTTAAGTCTGCATATGTTAAAGTAAAAATACGATGAGATAGGCTTCTTATGATTAGTAAATGCAAACGACACCTTTTCTAAAAATAAAACTCAAAAGAAAACTAACTAATTTGCTTAACTCATAAGAATTTCCAATTCAGTGTTGCAAATGGTAATCTCTTCTAATGGCAATTAAGAAAGAGCAAGTAAGTCAAGATGCTATCAACAGAACATCACCGCAGATACCTCAAACGACAGGGATTTTATCATGAATCAAGCATCCTAGTAGCTAGTACCTGGCATCCTGGTTTCACCAAGGCTTCCATCAAACGAGGAAACCCAAGCTACCTCTGTTACTTCATCTAGGCAAATGCACTTTGAAAGTCTCAAAGGTACATTGCGTTCTGTAGCTTTTGCAAGGGCAATGGAGTTCCGAGGAAGGTTCTTCATGATCGGTAAAAGTTCATCGCCTGAAAAAAAAAAACCCGAAATTTACCACGTTTACCGCGAACGAAGGTCCAGAGTAAAACATTTGAACTTGAAGCTTAGGTTTTTGCAAAATTACCGCGAATCAGTTCGTCTGAAATTGCATTTACGCACAAGCAGACCAGAGATGGCGGTCCACGATAGCTGAACATTCTGATTCTGCGAGATATGATTGAAAATTGTAGTTGTTGGTCGGAGATGGAGAAATCGGTCAAGCTTAAGCTGAGGGACGGACGGACGGCGTCACGGCGGCGGTGACAGAGCTCCTGCAGTACTCGGGGACAGAAAAGAGTGAAGAAAGAAGAGACGATGAGTAAGTAATTCGAGGGGAGAGAAGTTAAAAATTTCTGCCAACTTCACCATAAAATGGAAGTGAACGAACTTGTCAGCAAATGGCTACTAATAGTCTGTTACTACGGTTAAAATACGCAGCTATATGTTTCAGTGGCGAAAATCGTCGCCTTTTCAAACTTTAATGACGAAAACTAGGTCCAAAATGGAAACTCGCACATTAGCAGCGGTAAATTTCGCCACTACGGGACGCTAAAAGTTCTTTTTGTTGCAGAATATAATTTCGCCGCTAAAAGTCGCGTGACCAATTTAAGCTCCGCCCCTCCCTGTTTACGATCCATGGAAAATCACTAAATATCAATTCCAGACGTCTAAAGATTCTATTTTCTCATATTTAGAGATTGATAGAGTGGTTGATTTAGGAAATACAACAAATAATTGGGGATCGATTGGGCAGTCCTTAAGGAGAAGACCATGCAGAGGCAGCTGCTGAAGAAGCTCAGGTTAAGGCCTGCCAATGGCTTCACTCAATTCAACTACTGGACATAAAGGCACAGCAGGAACAAGAAGGCCATGGAGTTGATAGCCAATGGGTGGAACGTCTTCGAAGAAGTCGACCGAGTCATCCTTCCGTTAAGGGCAGCAAAGGAAAACTTTGAGTTGCCTTTAGAAGCTGACAACTCGAATACTCGTGCAAGGTATTGGTTGTCCGAATTGCATTTGAAATACCATGTCCCATGAGCTTGTAAAGCTGCCTGAGCTGCTTTGGTTGAACTGGGTTTCTGGTTTAGCTTCGAGAATGAACACGTCCAGATGGATCAACAAGCATTTTATCATGTTTGTTGAACAGTTGCATCCAGGTGCTCTTTACCTTCTGGGTGCTGTGTATCTGACAGGAGTGGTGTTGTGGTGTTGGGACATGCTGGTGCAGCTATAGTATACAGGTGTCTTCTTCTTAAAGGTGCTGAAATCCCTGAATCTGTGACGAAATTCACTTTGAAGACAGGTCCTTTGGCCAGAAAGTCGAGAAAGAATGCAGAAAGCTATGTAATTGATACCATAGAGATGGCTAGAGAACAGTTCCAGATTGCTGGGAAAGCAGGATCTGATATGGTTACAAAGACTCGAGGAGGAAGAAACACGAATTGGCTGGAAATGAAATGGTTGCAGAGTTAAGGAGGAGGAAAGGAAGCCTAATAACCTGGACCATGCACCGACTGGATAGAACTCTTCCCTTCTTTTCGTGACCGAACCAAACTGATATGCTTGTTATAAACATATACGGTGATACCCTGAATGGAGAATGAATGTGTCTGCTAAGTGAATGACCAAATGCAATACTCAAAAGTGATTCCTGTTCTTCTCTCATCCTTTTAATTGCAACTTCCTGCAGTAAATGGGGCAATGTGCTTGAGAAGTCTGCGAGTTTACCCATTTTAAGATGCAATGAAGATAGAAGGTGCAGTTGCATGCTCCCCAAACTGCAAGATAAAAGAATAAGTTACTGAATTATCAAGTTGTCCAATTAATGGCAAAAACAGTTAATTCAACAAAGCAGCAGTTATCCAAATCATATAATGGGTAGTTTATAGGCCGAGAGAGAAATAAAATCCAAATGATGATGCCTCTAAACTAACAATGAACTGTAGAATATGTTTTGTCACAGACCATTACAACAAAATGTACTGGGCATACTGACCATTGAAAATATACCTCTGTCTAAAGAAAAATGAATTCCTATAGGCACTGGAGAAAGACTATCCGCTGAACAATATTTGGCAATCAGTGCTTGGAGCTGTTATGTCGAAAATCATTGCTTCTGGAACTCTTTTCATAGAGGCGAAAAATAGAGACTATGCAGAATTCTTTTAATTGTGCCCTAAAAAGATCGCCAAGAGCTCCACTCTGAACGAATCAATCAAGCAATTATAAGTTTCCCAAAGCATACCCAAAATCTCAAGAGCTCCCTTCATATCAATTAAATGATGCAAGATAATGAAGTGTGGAAAGAGAAGATCTGATAGCAGCATACAAATTTCAAAAGCAACGGATAGAAGTCTCTTAGATGCCTTTTGAAAATCAGTTGGTTCATATAGCACATACCTTTGAGCACCTGAATGACCAAAAGAGACAATGTCATCAGTTACCTGAATGACTGAAAGAGACAATGTCAACAGTTAATCCTACATTATACAATTTCACAAGAAGTTTTTAATTGAATGATCAAACATGAACAGAAAAAGCAGGAACTATATAAGCAGATATGATGAAATGAACCTGCATAACATCTCATGCCCCCAGTATGCATTTTATACCTTAATAATTATCGGAGCTCGTAACTCCAGAACCCCATGAATATCCATGTTACTGGTCAGATGCCTCCCTGAGTATTCACAGAATGAGACCACTTCTGTTCTGCTAATCCTTCGACTTTCTCTTCTGAAAGTTCCTCTTCGTTGGAACCAAACCCAGAAGTAGCTTTCTGTAATACGTCAAGATGTATGCGCGTTCCTTCTAATCCTTGGCAAAGAATATCCAGCAGTGGCCTGTGAATAGATGAAATAGTCACAAACTATGTTCTTGGTTTATCAAACAAACTATTCCTTCCTGCAGGAAAAAAAATTCAAACAAAAGCAAGAATCTGCACTCAAGATTTCAGCCTACTTTCCATCAGGAATTTGGTGCATGCGTGTTCTGAGATTGGTGTATGTAACATAGGAACCATGAGAACAGCAAGGCAATTTACTCTACATTGTAGCCTTCCAAGTCAAAAGAGACATGTTTTTACATATCACAGTAACATTTTCTAAAAGATGGCATGTGCAAAAGACTAGTCTGCAAAGTTTCTTTATTTTTTTTTATTTCCTGGATTTCCCACTTCTGATTAGTTTCTTATGAGGTGAAAAATCCAGTCTTTAATCTGGAAAATTCCAATTTCTGATTAATCCCATATCATCAATTACTTAGCAAACGTGCATTTGAAACAAAACTAATGATATTATCAATAACCCAGAAGAACCCAGAAGCCCAAAAGATTATAATCTAGGGCAGTTTCACCAAACAATTTCAATTAGCAACAGCATTCAAATTGAACTAAAGCATAAAATCAAACACAAAAAAAGGAAACCGAAATCGATTCCAGACTGCAATACCCGAAATCGAACAGCTTGCGCACCGAAACGAATCGAAATTCGGGTGTCGGCGTTTCGGATGAACTGAATGGGAATCGTCTTCAACCTAGATTGCAAATTAGAAAAAATTGGTGCTTGCCCGAGTTGACAGACTCAACGGCTACCAGAAGCTTTGAACCGAATGGCGTCGTTAAGTTTCAGAGATCTCAATTCCATAATTGCCACAACGGCGTCGTTTTGTTCTTTGTTGCTTGCCAAGCGGGAATCTGAATCCCAAATACTACATAAGTGAAAAGTGAAAAGTGAAAACTGAATCCCATTTCTAAAAAGTTTCACCAACAGTAAATAGCACTATTATAATGTTTGAACTAGGGATGGCAACAGGGCGGGTAGGGGATGGGGATGACACCCGTCCCCGATACCCATTCCCTCCATTACCCCCGTCCCCATCCCTATTTGTATGATTCAGGGATTCCCCATCCCCGTCCCCGCCTGGGAGCACTCTCCCATCCCCTCCCCATCCCCGTTTATATATTTATTTTCATATAAGTAAAATAAAAAAATAAAACTTTATCATCTCAATCTTTGAAGATTTAAAGAAATTTGAAGAAGAAGAAGGAGCAGCCGCACGTAAGAATAGAAAAAGTTTTTAATTAGGTTTTGTTTTGTAGTTATGTTATAATAAAACTTATCTTTTCAATTATTATTTATTAGCTTAAAATAATATTTATTTATTTATTAATAATTATTATATAATATAGGGGCGGGTTTGGGGATGGGGATGACAATATCATCCCCGCCCCTTCCCAACCGGGGAATTTTACTTTTTGGGGACGGGGATCCTCATTTTAGGTTGAATGGGAATTTTTCCCCTGTTTGGGGGGGGTCCCCATAGGGTACCCACCCCATTGGGTATTTTTGCCATCCCTTATTTGAACAACTACTACTACATTTACCATTTTCAAATTTCATCTACAACACTACAAACACCAAAAATCCCCAAATCTGAAATACAGTAAATATCCCCAATTTGAAAACCCTCGCCCAAATCGAACATGACGATTGCCTAGTTTGCCGACGTCTCCACTTCGCCAGCCACCGAAGTCAAAGTCCACTATGTCGCCGCCGAGCTCGTCTCTCTAAAGCGATCGATTCAGCATCATCGTATATCAAGATCAGCATGGAGTGGGTGAATCTTGGAAAATTAGACCTCGCCTCCAAATCCCTATAGTGAGCCATCGCCGTCGTCTCCAAGATCGACATCGACAAATTGAGATGCGACGACGGCGGAGAAAGAAAGTGTACAGTGGAATCGCTAATTGGAAGATGCAAGAACGTCCGCATCATCTCTAAGATCAACCTGGTGAAATCGGGCGGGGATGATGGAGGAGAGAGGAAGGGATTGCTAATTGGAAGATTTTTTCGAATCCGCATCGATTGTTCCTTTTTCACTGTAGTTGGAACGTTTTTTTGATCAATTATCGCTCTTTGTATTCTCGTTGCTTGCACGATAATAACCATTCACAAACTGCATTTCCTAATTGTGTAGTCCCTAGGGCAGATGACAAGAGGGAGGCCAGGATGGAGGAATGGTTGTTGCATGTTGCGCCTGGCCGCCAGAATGTGGGAGGTGGCCCAGGTTTTGACTTTATAGAGATTGCCTGCCAGATTTCTAACGATCAAAAGCATTATATTGGCATATTGTTTTTAGGTGATTTTGAATCCACTTATGAGTTTGACTGGGCTGTAGAGAAGTTGCTGGAGGAGCACGCTGTAGAAGGTGGGGATCTGGATTTCCAGTGCTATTTGTCAAGGATTATTACACTGTTTACTATAGGCATCCTCACCCTCTAAATGGATTATCATACTGTTGGAAGACCCTGACTTGCAGACGAGCTGGACGAGCTTCATGACTACTATTCAGGGTGTCCTCATTTTCGATGCCCTTCCCCCAAATGATATCTTCTCTCCATCAGAGAAAGAGTATGTAGATGACCTGGAGGATGAAACGATTCTGAGAATGTTACAGAGAAGGATGACTTGGAGAAGCTTGAGAACTTTAGATAGAAATAAGACTTTTAGAATTTTGAGGATGAGGATGACATTGTGGACATTGACAACTTTGAGCAAATTTTGAACCTTTTGCAAGGCTAGGACTAGAGTTCTGCTATGCGACTCCACTGTTGGACTATCGATGGTCTTCTATAATCGATGAGAGGCTTATGATGTTGGCATGTCTAATTATGGAGACGTCGTGATATGTTTTGTAAGCAGTTGTGAGGCTTGCATGTATTTGATATAGGCTATGTTTAGTTTACCAAACACCTCACTACTTTTTTTCACAACAACTTGTTCTTAAAGTATAAGCATCTTATTTTCAAATCAATTTTAAAAATAAGTTAAGCCCTACCAAATTAGGCCATAATCTTCTGTCTGATATTGTGAATGTGAGAGCCTGATCAGGAGGAGGGCGATGGAGGCTTTGAGAAAGACACTGTCACTTACTTTGACTTTAAGAAGGATTATAATTTAGAGGAATTTGAGTATGATGACTCTAAGGAGAACTCCACCACATCACCTTCGAATTCTTTGAGCACGATATTCGAATCTCAATAGTGCTAATGAGAATCTCTGACTATCGTAGCCCAAAATTAGGGCGCATGGTGCAATTCGGATCGTCAGAGAGGAAATTTAATTAGTAGTGTTGATGATGAAAAATGGTTTTCAACGGTCAACTGTCAAAATGTGATGGGGAGTGGACGTGGAAGCAGGGGCCTCCACGTGTAAGGCTACTTTCTAGTGAAGAGTTCAGTAGGAGCTTCGAAGATGGACTTCGGTGGTAGGTCTCGGCTGCAGGGGCAGGAGACTCGGAGATGGGCTCCTCGGTGTACCTACAAGCGAAGAAGGAGATAAGTACCGAAGGCACCGGTGTGGTACCGGCCTAGAACCCTCCGATGCTTAAGTTAGCAGTAGTGACGGGTGTGGGTGTATCTAGACTATTGTATGGTGTATATTATTCCAAGTTAAGGAAGTTACCCTGTACCAAGGAGAGAGGTCTCCTTTTATAGAGGTGGTGAGAGTGTCTCTTGCTTCTCTTGTCCGATGTGGGATAATGAGCACTTGTAGAGTGTTTTCTTGTGACTTTGGGCCTTCGTGTAGGGCCCACCGCTTATCGTATTAAGCGAGTTAGCGACTTTATGCGGAGACCGCCGTGAGGTGGTTCTACGAGGTGTATTTGATCCGTCGCGTGACGTCTCATGTGGGGGCCACGAACCTCGTAAAGTGTGTCGTCGGGACTTGCGGGATTATCCATATGCCATGTGGCGCTTGGTTGTACATGCCATGTGTCATGGTGGGGCATGGTATAAACAGAAGTCCCCCAAGTTCTCGATTAAGAGGCGCACTCTTGGTCGGGGACTTGTAAAATTTTCCATGCCATACACATGTACTACAGCCAAGCGTCTGCGATTAGGGTGCATGTGGGGTAGGAGTCCCCCAAGTCCCCGGGAAAGATGTGCCAATCTCGGAAGTGTGGTTTCGCAAAGAAAATGGCTTGATTTTTTGAGAAAAAATAAAAAATTGCGTCAGCAAATTCTGTTGAAGTCTGAAGCATCGGCGATGAAGCGTCGGCAAGGGGAAGCTCCGGCTCGAGGAAGCTCCTGCTGATGACTCGGAGTTAGGCACGAGAGTGCAAAGGATAAAGGTCGAGGCGTGGCTATGGGAGCCTGAGCCTCGTGGGGACCCTCGATTGATCCTTAGGCATCGGCAAGCCTCGGCCACGAAGCATCGGCTAGGGGAAGCCTCGGCCACGAAGCGTCGGCAAGGGGAAGCTCCGGCTCGGGGAAGCTCCTGCCGATGACTCGGAGTTAGGCACGAGAGTGCAAAGGATAAGGGTCGAGGCATAGCTATGGGAGCCTGAGCCTCGTGGAGACCCTCGATTGATCCTTAGCCTACGGCAAGCCTCGGCCACGAAGCGTCGGCAGAGGAAGCTCCGGCTCGGGGAAGCTCCTGCCGATGACTCGGAGTTAGGCACGAGAGTAAAGCTCCTGCCGATGACTCGGAGTTAGGCACGAGAGTGCAAAGGATAAGGGTCGAGGCATAGCTATGGGAGCCTGAGCCTCATGGGGACCCTCGATTGATCCTTAGGCATCGGCAAGCCTCGGCCACGAAGCATCGGCTAGGGGAAGCCTCGGCCACGAAGCGTCGGCAAGGGGAAGCTCCGGCTCGAGGAAGCTCCTGCCGATGACTCGGAGTTAGGCACGAGAGTGCAAAGGATAAGGGTCGAGGCGTAGCTATGGGAGCCTGAGCCTCATGGGGACCCTCGATTGATCCTTAGGCATCGGCAAGCCTCGGCCACGAAGCATCGGCTAGGGGAAGCCTCGGCCACGAAGCGTCGGCAAGGGGAAGCTCCGGCTCGGGGAAGCTCCTGCCGATGACTCGGAGTTAGGCACAAGAGTGCAAAGGATAAGGGTCGAGGCATAGCTATGGGAGCCTGAGCCTCATGGGGACCCTCGATTGATCCTTAGGCATCGGCAAGCCTCGGCCACGAAGCATCGGCTAGGGGAAGCCTCGGCCACGAAGCGTCGGCAAGGGGAAGCTCCGGCTCGAGGAAGCTCCTGCCGATGACTCGAAGTTGGGCACAAGAGGTGCGAACGATGAGGGTCGAGGTATGGCTATGGGAACCTGAGCCTCGTGGGGACCCTCGATTGATCCTTAGCCTACAGCAAGCCTCGGCCACGAAGCGTCGGCAGAGGAAGCTCCGGCTCGGGGAAGCTCCTGCCGATGACTCGGAGTTAGGCACAAGAGGTGCGAACGATGAGGGTCGAGGTATGGATGTGGGAACCTGAGCCTCGTGGGGACCCTCGATTGATCCTTAGCCTACGGCAAGCCTCGGCCACGAAGCCTCGGCAAGGGGAAGCCTCGGCCACTAAGCATCGGTTAGGAAAAGCTTCGGCTCGGGGAAGCTCCTGCCGATGGTGAATCCAAAGAGTGAGGGCGCAAAATCAAAGGTCGGAGGCAAGCTATGGGAGCTGAGGCCTTGTTGGACCTCAGATTAATGCCAAATCTAAGGTCGAAGGCGAGCTATGCGATCTGAGGCCTTGTTGGACCTTCGATTAATGTTAAATCTATAGGTCGAAGGTGAGCTATGGGAGCTGAGGCCTTATTGGATATGGAATCTAAGGTCGAAGGCGAGCAATGGGAGCTGAGGAGCTATGGGAGCTGAGGCCTTGTTGGACCTTCGATGAAGGTGAGCTATGGGAGCTGAGGCCTTATTGGATATGGAATCTAAGGTCGAAGGCGAGCAATGGGAGCTGAGGAGCTATGGGAGCTGAGGCCTTGTTGGACCTTCGATTAATGTGGAATCTAAGGTCGAAGGCGAGCTATGGGAGCTGAGGAGCTATGGGAGCTGAGGCCTTATTGGATATGGAATCTAAGGTCGAAGGCGAGCTATGGGAGCTGAGGAGCTATGGGAGCTGAGGCCTTGTTGGACCTTCGATTAATGTGGAATCTAAGGTCGAAGGCGAGCTATGGGAGCTGAGGCCCTATTGGATATGGAATCTAAGGTCGAAGGCGAGCTATGGGAGCTGAAGAGCTATGGGAGCTGAGCCCTTGTTGGACCTTCGATTAATGGTGAATCTAAGGTCGAAGGCGAGCTATGGGAACTGAGGCCTTGTTGGACCTTCGATTAATGGTGAATCTAACGTCGAAGGCGAGCTATGGGAGCTGAGGCCTTGTTGGACCTTCGATTAATGTGGAATCTAAGGTCGAAGGCGAGCTATGGGAGCTGAGGCCCTATTGGATATGGAATCTAAGGTCGAAGGCGAGCTATGGGAGCTGAAGAGCTATGGGAGCTGAGCCCTTGTTGGACCTTCGATTAATGGTGAATCTAAGGTCGAAGGTGAGCTATGGGAGCTGAGCCCTTGTCGAAGGCGAGCTATGGGAGCTGAGCCCTTGTTGGACCTTCGGCCATTTGATTTCTAAAAAGGTTGGTTTGCATTTGTGCTTGAAAGTTGGTTGCAACCTTGAGAACAATAACAAAGCTTGGACTGGGTGGGGGGTCGGATTTAATTTGTTTTGCTAAAATAAAAAATGATTTGAGTAGGCAACACCCAATATCTATATAGGATAGAAATAAAGAAGTGGCTGTCTAATCTCTAAGCGACGTGATTGTAGAGAGATTTTATTAAAATTCATGAAGTCCCCCAGTGAAGGTATTCAAGACTATTGATTAATAAGGGTCTATCGGCATGCAAAGAATTTGGCGTCTGCATTGCGAGGGTCATGGTGGCGGTGACATAGCAGATGTGAAGGGAGCTGATGCCAATATATTAATCGAGGGTCATGGGGAAGCCTTGGTAATCAAGTGGTCCGATTCTTGTCGATGGTAAAGCTGATGCCATGTATTAATCGAGGGTCGTATTGAGGCTTCGGTAATTGGGTGGACTAAGACCCAAACCCCCCTTTCTTTTTTTTGTTTGTGACAATCCAGTCAGAGAAGCGTTGTCGGCAAAGGGTGGTGTGATGTTGTCACCTTCACCTCATTTTGTATTTGGGAGTCATCTGCAACTCTGATATGTAAAGAGCTCCAAACTTGGGTTTTGTCTATTGGCGTACAGATGACGTGTAGGCTGCAGCTTTGTTGCTTGCAATGAAGAATGGAGCATGGTGGGCCATTGGGGAAGTAGCTTCTCCCTTAGAATGTGTCCAGCTCAGCAGATAATAATGCATTTAATACACACATGTAATAAGTTTGTGCATACAACAACATGCATATATAAAAGAGAGATTATCTTATCTCTAAGTCACGTGCTATGTAGAGAGCTTCTGACATAACTCATGCAGTCCCCAGTCAAGATATTCAAGGAATTTTTGTTGGATCAAATGAAGGTGCGTCAGTGCCGACAGCTGTTTGGTGATTCCATGAACTTGCTTGCCCCTTTGAAACAATCCTTTGTTAAACGACCCAAGCTCCGTAGGACCCTCCGTTAATATGCATCTACAGGCACTGTAGCCAGCATGCAAAGACATAGGCGTCGGCGTCGAAGGAAATGGGCATGGGAAAGCCGATGCTTGCCGATGGCAAAGAATTAATCGAGGGCCAAGGGGAAACATCGGCGTTGGAGAAGTCCGAGGCTTGCCGATGGCAATGCATTAATCGAGGGCCAAGTGGAAGCGTCGACGTTGTTGAAGTCCGATGCTTGCCGATGGCAAAGCATTGAGGGTCGTGTGGAAGCCTCGGCATTCGGGTGGTCCGATGCTTGCCGATGGCAAAGCATTAATCGAGGGCCAAGGGGAAGCTTCGGCGTTGGTGAAGTCCGATGCTTGCCGATGGCAAAGCATTAATCGAAGAGCCTGCAGAAGCTGGTGTTGCTGTCGCATGCCGACGACTAGGCCTCGCGTAGGGGGCGGTAAGAATCGGATCGACGTGGTGTGCGTTTCTGCTTGCCGATGGCTATCAAGGTGGGATTTCCTTGTCAGCTTTCTTCCGAGGACCCACTTGATTTGAGAGGGAAGATCTCTCTTACAGCAACCACAGATCAAAAAGACAGGGATACCAAGAATGCTTATCCATTAGGCCCGTTGACTAGTCCTGAAAGAGGCACGTTTGAGGCCAAGTCTTGAAAGTCAGGATGAATTCCGCCAAAATGAATTGAACGATACGGAGGTGGAGTTTGCTGCATGAGCTCCACCGCTTGGCAATGATTTGAGAGGAAGATTAAGCCACTTGGCAGTCTACTTGTTGAGTCATGTGCTTCCATTTGTATGTGGGCTTGGTGCTCATTAAATTAGATAATATATTAATGAAATCCTGCATGTAATAATGAAGACAAGAGAGAGGGATCTCATCTCTTGGCTTAATCATGCCGTGAGATTTTGCATGACTTATGCATTCCCCAAATTGCATTCCCTAAATTGGTGGTGGGGGCGGAACACTGCATGTACATTCTGGGCGTTTGAAATGCAAGTACATGGGGCGAGCATTGCATGTTGGTGACGACTATCACTCGTCGGATCAGTTGCGAGGCGAGTCTCATGCCGAAGGCAGCTTGATACGCTACTGATGGTTGTGTGGTACGAAGATACGTCGTGTTGCCTAGGACTATGATGGGGAAATAGGCGTTGCCGAGGTGCCTTAAGATGGGTAAGCTATCTTGCGTTGCCGGGGGCATGAAGATGGAAGGATATGTGCTGCCGAGAGGCATTAAGATGGGAAATGGTCTTGCTTAGTAGGAGAACACGAGAGAATTAGTGTCAATTCCCACAGACGGCGCCAAACTGTTGATGATGAAAAATGGTTTTCAACGGTCAACTGTCAAAATGTGATGGGGAGTGGACGTGGAAGCAGGGGCCTCCACGTGTAAGGCTACTTTCTAGTGAAGAGTTCAGTAGGAGCTTCGAAGATGGACTTCGGTGGTAGGTCTCGGCTGCAGGGGCAGGAGACTCGGAGATGGGCTCCTCGGTGTACCTACAAGGGAAGAAGGAGATAAGTACCGAAGGCACCGGTGTGGTACCGGCCTAGAACCCTCCGATGCTTAAGTTAGCAGTAGTGACGGGTGTGGGTGTATCTAGACTATTGTATGGTGTATATTATTCCAAGTTAAGGAAGTTACCCTGTACCAAGGAGAGAGGTCTCCTTTTATAGAGGTGGTGAGAGTGTCTCTTGCTTCTCTTGTCCGATGTGGGATAATGAGCACTTGTAGAGTGTTTTCTTGTGACTTTGGGTCTTCGTGTAGGGCCCACCGCTTATCGTATTAAGCGAGTTAGCGACTCTATGCGGAGACCGCTGTGAGGTGGTTCTACGAGGTGTATTTGATCCGTCGCGTGACGTCTCATGTGGGGGCCACGAACCTCGTAAAGTGTGTCGTCGGGACTTGCGGGATTATCCATATGCCATGTGGCGCTTGGTTGTACATGCCATGTGTCATGGTGGTGCATGGTATAAACAAGTAGTATGACTCCATGCCCAAAATAGTCAATGTCGTCAAAGTCATCCTCACCTCACCCTCAAAGTCCTAAAAGTCTTACTCCTATCTAAAGCTCTCAAACTCCTCCAAGCCATCCTATTCCTCAAAGTTTTCGAAGTCCTAAAGTCTTTAAATCCTCAAAATCATTCTCTTCCTCAAAGTCCTCTAAGTCATACTCATGCTCAAACTCCTTAAAATCATTATCATCAAAGTCATATTCATGCTCAAAATCCTACTTCACAATGTTAAAAATATTGTTTCCTCTAACGTCATTACTAATGTAGGCAAACACGATGCATTTGTAACTTAAGTTGACAACATAAGTTCTTTTATTAATCGTACAGATAAAGTCCTTACAATGTTGGCAAAAAACATATTGTGATATAATTGGGTAGACCTTTTGTTTTTTACTAGTTTGGGGCCTCCACGTTATTCAACTTTCTTAGCAACAATATATTTTTCCCTTCAAATGATATCCGCTTCATTCTCCCTTATTGGGATAATGGCCATGGTGAGGAAGACAATGTCATATACTTAAACTTTGAGGAGGATGATAACTTAGAGAACTTTGAGTCGGATCATGACTTTAAGGAGGACTCTGACAAGTGAGGATGACACTAGTGGTGATCTTGTTGCATTAGTTAGTATGGGTGTAAAATTCAATTTGGACTTCTTTGAGAGTCTATTTTGGTATACCTAATGACATGCTCTAGCAAACATGAAAACTTTACCCTTCTGCATAAACATCACGAGAATCTTTTCCACATTTGAATGCTCATGAATAAGTAATGTCCAAGCAAGTTGTTCCCTCAGGAATACCAAGCAATAACAAGTCTATCACCTTTTAGTTGACTTATTCACAAATCATGACTATCTGACGAGTAAAAAATTCAGTGTAAACAATGTACTTTTGCAGTAGAACGTTTGACATTTTCTCAATAATACAATCATCCCTTGACCGGATTTTCTCAATACTAAACAACTTTCTCAAAAGAAAATGGCCTATTCATAACATTGTGCTTTGCAACTCTTTACTCGTCCTACTTTCGTTCTTGAAATGCAAAATGAGTAATTTGATACCTCTTTTGAGTTAATCAGTTGACATAATTTAATCAAGAATGTGTGTAGGGTTCATTTGACTCCATGTCAACAATGTTAGCAATTTCAACTTAAATGGGGCATTTGGGTGTTTGGTATTTATGTGATTTGCAAGTGGTGTTTTCGGACAAGAGATAAGTGATTCATTTTGGGAGAAAGAAATGAGGCCAAAAAAGAGAGTTTCACGAGGCGTTGCTACAAAACAAATAAGCATAACAATGTGTAAACAACCAAAAGTAGAAACAAACTCCGAATATTGATGGATATTTGAAAACACATTACAGTTTGGATAAATAAGAGCTGATATTTTATAGATCGGATTGGAAATAAGGGTTTCAACTTCCATTCTAAAAAAATATTAGAAAGAATTTTTCTTTCCATATTCTGAATTTATGGAAATCAGAAATTTTTCGAATTGGAATTATATCAGACATTTCAGAACTAATATAATAACTCCGCTTATAAGATGGACATATACACTAAAGTAAGAATTTAATTTATGTCCAAGGGTAAGAATACATAAAAATAAGTAAATATGATAGATTATAAACTATATAATTCCAAAAATTATTATAAAATTTTTGGAATGAAAGATATGCCATTTTATGATCGGAATGAGTTTGGAAATATCCTAATATAAGTCGAATCAAAAAGTTGAAACTTTCGCGTTTGAGTATCATCTTCCAATTTCCGTCTAATTTCTTTTGGAATTTTTAATCAAACTTGCGCATCCGTACGGTGAAATGTACAAAACTCAAAATGTGATGGTTGTGTAAACTTTTCTGTTTACTAGTTTGGGGCCTAAGTTTTAACGGAAAAACAGAAACGCACCCCAGTTGCCAACAATCCTCCATCTACAACTTGCCTGCGCGCCAATTGCTAAATTAGGGTTAGGATTTCTCCAATCCCCAATTCCTCCGACCCCAGAATGCGGAGGCCGGGTTGCTGCCATGTATCTCTGGCTTTCGTGCTCAAATTCCTCAACTCTCTCCAAGCTTTCATCGGCGTCTCAATCTTAGTCTACTCGGCATGGATGCTGAACCAGTGGACCAACCACGCTCCGATAATCCCTCCGCCGTCATCCCCGTCGCCGGAAACGGCCCAGGTTTCCGGCGAGATCACGCCGTTGGATTTTGCGGTCCATTTGGTCTCTGGGTTTGAACAGGGAATGGAGTTTGAATTGAATGCATTGAAGCTCCCTGCGCCTTGGTGATTCCAAATTTCTAACCTTTTTACATGTTCAATTATTCCTTGTCTTTGATTTTGGTTGAAAGTTTGATTTTTGATTGGTTGGGTAGTGAAGGAAGTTGCTTTCAGGGTTTTCATTTTTGTGGTGTGTAGGCAATTGGGGTCTTCAATTTATATCCATTAGACAACATTAATTGTGATCTTCATTTTTGGATGGGGGTTGTTATTTATTTGATGTTTTGGTTCTTGATGGCAGGTTTATCTACTCTTTTATGGGATTGGGAGTTTTGCTATGTTGCATCACTTTCATAGGCTGTATTGCAGCTGAAGCAATTAATGGCTGCTGCCTGTGTTTTGTATCCTTGACCTTTTACATATTTCACTACTTTCAGCTAAGAAGTTGTTCTTCTATAACTCCTCCTCAGGTTTAGATTAATGTTTCTAGACCCCTGGCATGGGAACTGCATGATTTGTGAATGATTGCTAATGACAAGTATTAGGATAACGAAAGGAAGAAGTTTGTAGAGAGGTAGTGTTTATTTGTAGAAATATTGAGAAGAAAAATGGCTTCAGCATACTCTGTCATTCCCTCATTTTCTGTAGTTTGAAGGTTTTGTTGGTGAGAAACTAGATGACTATATCCACTGCCTAGTTTAGGGTTCGAAGACTCCGAATTAATTGGTGGTATATTTTACCACAAGATATAATCTAATGGTTTCGACGATTGAACTTGGTGTTATGTGTGTCACAATGATTTTGTTCATTACATGTCGTTCAAGTTGAGGTGAATGAACTTGATTTTTAATCCAAATAATGCTTTATTCGATTGTGTGTCCAAGATTTTTCTTAACTGGTCAAATAATTCAGTACACAATACTTGTGATGGTACTCACTCTACTTGAAGCAGCTTTGGTGGCATTCATTGCAATTGACCGGCATTGGGAAAAGGTGCCTTTTTACAAAGACAAATGGATTTAGTAACATGTTGTCATGGTTTTTCATACATCCTATTAGAATGATAAGTTTTTCTTAATCATGTCAGGACCTTCCATTTGACCCAACTGGTGAACTTGATACTCTTCGATCCTTTATTGAAGACAATATTGACATCTGTAGGTGGGTTGGGCTTGCTGTCATTGTAATACAGGTATGTTGCAATCCAGTATAGTGATATGTTCCCTTTATCATTGCATAGGATTAAGATGAAGAGCCCTTTTCCATTTATGTAATTTGTAATTCAAATTTTGGACCTTTAGGTGAAATCACTTTGACTGGTAAAACTGAAAGATCACCCTTGCTGACAACTTTTCTTAACATGACAGGCTTTATCTCTGCTACTATCAATGATCCTGCGAGGCATGGTTTCTTCTCGTAGACCTGACTATGATATTGAAGACGATTATGATGCTAGGAGTAGAACTCGGGAACCACTATTAAATCAACATTTGACCCAGGGTGATGCCAGAGGGACTCACTCTGACATTTGGAGCTCACGGATACGAGATAAGGTATTTTGTTTCACGAGTTGGCATAATCTACGAACATGTTGAATCTCGTTTCGTCTGTAACCAATTTTATTGAATAGGAATATATTATTCTCTAATGACATTGTTCTCATACTTTTTGCAGTATGGATTGAACTCTGGTGATAAGTACACTTCTGTGAATCAGAATGCATCAGTAAGTACGAAATCCAAGCAGTGAAGAATCTGAAGGTCAGTTGAAGGTTTTCCATCGCACAAATCAGAAAAGCAATCAGCAATTCCATGCGTCTTCCAAGTATATCATTGTGCCTAGTGTCAATATGTTTCTGCTTACTTTTCTTTCTGTTGTGTTCATGGGTGGAGGAAGTTGTGGTGAATGTATATAATATTAATAACTCTCCAAAAGTGTGTTTGCTCTGTGTTTGCTTGTTGAATGCTTTGCCCTGTATCAATCCATTGGTTGTGTCTCTATAAAATGCGGTGCCATTATTGTTTTTTTCAGTTATCAAGGACTTCAAGACACCAATAGTTGTTATTTATTTCCCATAGAAATGGAATCATGTAGACAATTGGCAGATTCACGAGACCTATTGCACATTTGGACACGTGAACAATAAAGTTTGTCAAGAATTCGATAAAAGATGAATTAATTAATATGGGAAGAAGTCATTCCTTATTTACACTAACCATATGAAATCTGAGCTCGATCGATAATGTTTATTGATTCTCATGGGTCGCCGTTTGAAAAAAGATAAAAAAAAAAAAAAGGGATCAGTTATCAGATCAACTACTTTCTTAAGTTAATGGGATTCTTGGTTTTAAGAGGTAGAGGCCCACCTATATTCACTCCATATAACGCATAAATCATATAACGAATAGGAAAGCTGCGTGGCTGCTATATAAGGGAAGCTGAGCTCTGTAGGGTTTTCTTTCTTGGCCGCCAAACAATCTTCTTCGCAGAATCTGAGTTTTGCTATGTCTAACAAAAGAAAAGGCTGCAGCGACCAGGCGGACATAAACAAAAAGCTCGAAAGGCAAGCAGATGAGAAGCAGCAACAAAATGTCGTGACCAGTGCACCCGAATTGCCTGACCTTGCTATTTACCAGATCCTCAGATCCCTTTCCACAAGACAAGCCATTCGAGCGAGCGCTGTTTCCAAGCACTGGGGACATGGGTTACCTTTTGTACCCGTATTAGATTTCGACGAGATAGAAAACCGAAGATTGAATCATCAAAAGTTCATCGACTTCGTCACCAGCTACTTGAATCGACTTAACAAAGATAAGTACTTGTCGTCATTAAAATTGGATAAATTCAGACTTCGGATGCATCAATACTGCGGAAGCTTTGATCCTATCTATAAATGGTTGAGTTTCGCTGTTGAGAGAAACGTTAAAGAGTTATGCATAAGCACAGTCAAGAAGGCGCGCCGAGACAAAAGTACCACATTACTTAACAAAGCCAAATCTTTAACTGTTTTAAATTTAGAGCGGGTGTCACTAGGGGACTTTTTTAGTACGGATGATCCTGTCAGCCTTGCGTCTTTGAAATCTATGTCCCTGAAACATGTTTCTTTGCTGGGTTCTAATTTCCTCCACTTGATTTCGGGGTGTCCTTCCATTGAGAATTTGTGGTTAAATTCTTGTTGTGTTGATCGTGGGATTCTTACTGTTTCATGTTCCACCCTCAAGTGCTTGAAAGTAATTAACCAGTATTATTATGCTATCAATGTTGTAGCGGAAAATCTTGAATCTTGTACACTACACGGTATTGCTCTTACCTTGACTGGCTGGAACAATTTCGAATTTTCTTGTGCAGCACTCAGAGCTCTAGAACTCACTAACATATGGTTTGTAGACAACGTATGGCTTGAAGAAGGATTCCATTCTAAGTTTCCCTTCCTTGAGTGTTTGAGCTTGTATAACTGTCGCGGCTTGGGACGGATAGACATTTGTAGTCAACATCTGAAACGCTTTGTCCTGGATCGTAGCACAGAGGATCCCATTGTGAATGCCAGAATTGATTGTCCAAATCTACAGTATTTTTGGTTTCGCGGTAGAGTGACTTATGTGGAGACCAATGTTCTTATGAATGTTCCAAATTTAACTGAGGCTACAATCCTACTTGCAATGGAGCCAACGCCGAACTTCAAATTAAGTTGTAGAATAAGAAGTTTTCTTGCAAATTTTGATTGCTGTGGAAAAGTACTAACAATACATGCTGATAATCCTACGGTATGTATCTATGTTTGTATTTATGTATGTTATATATCCTAATAAGGTATGCATATATGTGTCATTGACGATTGATTCTTGTTTTGTGTTGTGAAATTGTGCGTAGGCTCTCATCTTTCCAGAAAACATGAGACAGGAATACTCACCACCATTGCCAAGTCTCAAGCATCTTAAGGTGATATCCACTAAGAATGATTTTGACTTGAGGGACTCCTTGCATTGGATGGCGCCTTCCTTGGAGGATTTATCGGTGAAAGAGTGTTCTCATGAGGATATGATCTCGGAAACAAGTAGAGAATATAAGAAAATGAGAGCATCTAATTAGTGAATTAGGGGGAAGCTCATTTTTGGAGTGCTCAGTGTGAGTATCGCTTGTATTAATAAAAATGAGGACAACACTAAGCCGATTTTTAAATGTTTGGGATTTTTGTTTGATTAAGAAGTAGGGCTAGTTTGGTTTGGCTAAAACAATAATCTCCACTTTGTTTCTTGTGGAGCGCTCAAAAGTCATAGAACTCACTGCCTAGTGTTTGTAAACAACACATGGCTTGACGAAGGATTCAGTTTGAAATCTCCCTTTCTGGAGAATTTGACATTATGTAAGTGCTATGGCTTGTTTGTAGTCAGCATCTGAAACGCTTTGCTAATGCATGCTGATAATCCAAAGTTATGTATTAATTGATGTGTGTTCAAGTACAGGGGTGTGTGTGTGTGTGTATGTTGTTCATTTGTCCATTTATTCTAGTTTTTGTTTTGTTCTGTGAAATTGTGTACAGGCTCTCATCCTTTCAGAAAATATTAGAGGAGAATACCAACCGTCATTGCCTAGTCTCAAGCATCTTAAGGTGATATCGACGAAGAATTATTTTGACTTGACAGACTTTTTGCATCGGATGACACATCTTCCTTGATGGTTGTATCGGTAAAAAGTGCTCTCATGAAGATCTGATCGTGGAAACAACAAAGAATATAAAAAAAATGAGAGCATCTAATTAGTGAATTAGGGGGAGGGGAGAAGCTCATTTTGAAGGAGTGCTGATTGTGAGGATAATACTATTGATCTTTGATTGGTTGATTTTAAAAATAAAAAAATTAACAGGGAAGATTTTGATTTCAGTGTTGATGATCATAGGGTTTTCTGTCTTTTCTTACTTCATACCGTCTTTTTTTGGGTTCTTTTTAGGTTTTAACCCTCTGGGGAGCTGCACGATTTGGTGGATACTTAAAAGTTGTCATCAGAGAGACTTTATTTCTGTGAACTGATAGCTAATCTTCCTTGTTTATGACTCAGAGAAATCGCTTCCTAGTGAAAACTGACAAGATAAGATCACCAATTGGGATGAAGAGTTACAATTCATGGATGAAGAGTTACAATTCAGGGACTCAAGGTAACTCGAGATACAATTCCGGAACAAGACCTATCAGTTTTTCTTCATACCATGAAAGTCTTGAATCCTTAGCAAGAAGACAATGGTTCAAATGGTTATCATGGAACCGACCCTATTCGACCAAATTGTTTCTCCAGAATTAATAACCGAAATGTAATTGCTGTGAGTCTGAACATGTACATCACAACGCATTCCAAAACAGAGATGCTCTTGTCAACTCACCATTTGTCACCTCGGCAACAACCTTTTTTGATTTCAAATATCAAAATGCAAGTAGATCTATCAATATATAAACTACGTAGCAGCTTGGTTTTGCTACATTCAGAGTGGCACCTAGACCTGAAACTTGAGAGAAGAAAGAATGTTCAGTATTATACAAACAGATAGATATGGAGTACAACTCCGAATACATAAATAATGAACATAATGATTCGGGTAGAGCGTGTAATTATCCTGTTGAGAAGCCATAACTGAGGATGCAAACTTTATCCAAAAGTGCCTGCAGGCGATTAATCTTTGCAAGGCAACCGGGAAGAACAACAGTACATTCATGACTAAATATGGATGTGCCAAGAAAGTGATCATCTAATATTGTAACAACAGTATATTCCCTGCTTTCGAAAGTTTTGACTAATTTTGTAACAAGAGTTACAATTCAGAACTGAAAAGTTACATCTAAGGAATGAAGAGTTACAATTCACGATAGAGTCACAATTCAGGGACCCATAGTAACACAGAGGTACAATTCAGATTCAAGGCCAATCAGTTTTTCTCCATACCAACCTCATGTCGATGTGCGTTCATATTTTCGTCAAAAACTGTAATTTCTACACATATATCTTGGAAATGATATCGGAAATGTCAAATTTCGCCAACTTAACATTTGGTGAAAAACCATGACCTTCCCAAGTCAGACTCAGACATGAGGGATACAACATGTCCAGATGATTCGTGGCCAAGTATGCATGCGAACAATGGTGTCTGTCCCTGAGGCCCCAGAAGAGAAAGACAAAGCAATTAAATAAAGAAACTAAAGCTTATGAAGAAGAAAGCCCGGCCACATATATGTATCCATGAAAAACAGACAGAAATTTTCGTCAGTATTTGCACTGCATTTTGTTGTTTAAGTTCACATAAGCGACACAGAAAGTTGTGCATGATTGAAGGTTAATTGACTTCAGAGTTTCTGAAAACCCTGCAGGAATTAATTGTCTTTTCTTATTACCAAAATCTGTCCTTTTCAGTCCTTTAGGCTTTAACTCTGTGGGCAGCTGCAGGTGGTCTCAGCGATGTTGGACTCCAATGGGGTATACACTCAGCAACTGGATATGTGACCAGATTTCTAACTATGAACTTCACTACAAGTGGAAAACTTGTTAGACGTCATGAGAGTTTCTGTTCAGCCTTCAAATCTACAAGCTTGAAACTCAAAAGTGAAATTCTTGCATATTTGCAGATCAAACTTGCCATTTTCATTTATTATGTTGTCACCAATTGGATGAATATTGGTGGGGTATGGTTCGACCAGCAAGAAGCACCATTGAAAGCAGGTGAGAATCAAATATGATTTAGCTGAAGCAGTTGGGAAACAAATCAGTGAAAATTCTTGCCTTGATCCCTATACTGTGAATCCATTTTGATTTTGAGGTCACTATGCACAGAAAACTCATTATTATAAAGTGATTAGCCACAAGCATATCATATTAAACAAAAGAAAAGCAAAAGGGAAAACCTGATGACTCTGCAACCACTGAGAATGGATGTCAGTGAAGATAGTTCATTACAATATCATTTTGCTCTCTGCATCATTAGAAGGGTGCCTAATTAGCATACGATACCAATGGCGTTCACAGAAGAATCATATGTAGCAGCTTTGGTCCTCTGAACGATCCGAATGTTTCATTTTCATCACTAGCAACATTAGAATCTTGCATGAGAGAACAGAGATCTACAAAATTTTCATTTCCTTTACCTATATTCTAGACCACCAGGCACTGAAAAAGTTGTATCCTAGGAGCTGTAAGCAGAAACTCCATCGCAGCCTCAGACTGCAAGGCACACACTGGTATCAGGAGCATTTGAATTAGCAAAATGAAAACCACTTCTAAGATGACTACCACAACAATGACAAAAACAGAAAGTTACAAACCCCATTGGTAAATACGGCTTCCGATAATCATCGAATGCAATTTTCGTCTCAAGATGAGGCCTGATCTGTCTCAAGATCAGGCCTGATCGGCAATTACACAGATGTAAGAACTCAATAAGAACTTTTAGTTTGATGCAGTAAAATTGGAGAAATGGAAAATAATAATCCACATCACCATTCGTAAGCTCTATGAACACATAATTTAAAAACTGACCAGACATACCCACACTCTGTTATACACTGAAACGTGCTTGTACCTAAGAATGAATATAAACTGGGTACAGAAATGACATAATACACATCATTAACACGAAACTGTCAGGGTGCTTAAGAAAGGAAATGAATTCTACAAGGCTAAACAGGACCTGTACATCTGCTCCCTCTTTCGCTCTCGTGGCCTCAGAGTGCAAATTCAATTTCATCAACACAAGATAATCATATTCAAATTCATCATACAAGATAATCATGTCAAAATGCATGTTCAGTCAGACACTATGCTGTCCATAGGTTAGCATCATTACCGCAATTTCATTACCAACAGGTTTTTAATGTAACCCATAACAACTAAACAACTTATTGGAGTTATATTTACGCCCAGTTTCTGCAAAATTTCTCCGGCAGAATTTAAAATTTATAAATGCACCAAGGTTTCAGTTGTTCAATTGTCTTGAGACTTGGAAAATTTTGACATTAAGACATGAACTTTAACATACTGGAATCCTCTGAAATGGCTAGATGACACATGATTCTGCATAATTTCTGCCTCATAGTCTCACCCGATTCAGCACTGGCTAGATAAGCACATGATTCTAAATATTTTCTGCAGCATAGTCTCGCCCGATTGAATTGAGATCAGTCTTGAGGAACATATTAAAAACCATAACTCCAGAAACATAGTTTAGCCCTTTAAAATTTCACTCAAAATCCAAATAAACTTCCAATGATACAAAACCATTTGTCCAAAAACCATTGAATAAGCTATTCAGCTTTTGTCTATCAAATTGTCAGAATGATATTCAAATAACACAAACCATTAACAATTCACAGAATAGCTTATAAGCTCCATTGGGTCATTTTATCGACATTTCATGACATGTACACCTCTTAGATTAAGCTCATTTGTCACCGAAACAACCCCATCTAGCCAACTCTTGACAACCAGTATCTAACACAAACAAACTAAGTGAACATCAAATCTCAATTGAATCTCTGAATATGTAAGAGCAAGATATCATTGCTGCAAACAAAGTTGAGGTTTCTTCTCCATGACATAACTACAAAATTAGTTGGTCAAGTTATAGCTTGAAGATAAGAAGACAAGGGGTTCAGTACCTTCTGAAATTCACTGGCCAGAGTGAGATATTGCTAATACCACATGAAACCATGACATGGAACAAGATTCTAGGACAAAGAACACTTCTTGACAATCTCAGAAAGAATTGACGAACTGAATTTAGTTTTAAATTTAATTCAAGGATGATCTAGTTGTTTGGATATATAAAAAGGATTCAATACTAACTATACCAACAAGCTTTCAGTTCGCATATACACAAAAGGAGACCAACAAAATCAACTTTATAGTTTGACTAAAAAACTAAAAAAACTCCTCGAGCTTTAAATCATAGCAGAGAATTATCTGCGCAATCACATAATTAATAGAAATAAACAGGGTCTCACCTAAACATTACCACAAAAGAAAACAAGTCTGTAAGACTCTTAGGAATATAGATTCTTATTTTATTCTTTGTCTCCTGGATCACGGATGCAGGACATAGTTCCCTAAAGAATTAATTAATTGAAAACCAACACAGAAGAAATTGAAGAAAAAAGTAGAAGCAAAGCAAGGACAGAAACATATTTGGAGAAAAGATAGAGCGAAGAAGTGTAACAGTAAAATATATCAGTAGTTGAAGCTATTACAAGCAATCCCAAAATCATAACCGAAGACGATATAGAGTTTTCAAATATATATATGTACAAACCCTTAAGTTAACCCCAATATGTTAACAAACGCAAACAATACAGATTGCCTGAATTTTGCTTTAAGAGATAAACCTAATTTAAATCTCTGAGCCAAAATACGGATAGTATTCTTGCATTTCTCATCAAGCTAGACAGTAAAGTGAAACTTGTGTGTGCCAGTTCCAAGATAATCCGCAACTTCTTGGCTGCTTTCAGATCTTGAGAGCCCTGAAATTTGAAAATGTAATACATCTTCTATGCAGACAGTTCTGAGAAAATAAAATCTAGTCAAAAGTTGATTGCATGAAGATGGATGGTTACCAGGTGCCCGATTTACATGCTAAAGAATATTGATCACAGATTTCGCGCAGGTACTAACAACTGAACACCCATATTACAGAACGTAAATTTTGGAGCAGTCCCTGTCCCTTACAAAAAAAATAAAATAAAAAATAAATAATCCTATTGGGAACGCATCATATAGTGTCAATATGAAAAATTTTTACAAGATAACTTAACAAAAACTTGCTTATTTTGAAAAGAGGAATATGAGATTCATTTTGAATCTGACTGTATTAGGGATGCAGTTGCCTCCTCTGTGTTTCTCCCCAACGTTGAAGGCGACACTCCTGAAATTTGCAACGATGAAAAAGAAGAGGCAGCTGGAGTAGAGGTTGCAGCAATGGATAGACCACTGGCATTGCTGCTTGCATTCATGCTATGAGCACCAGCAGTCCCTTCCATGGCAGCCCTTGGATCTGGAGGTTTCTCAATATCTACAATTCCTTCCAACATCTGTACAACTTTTCCCATCTTTGGCCTGTGAGATGGTTGCTCCTGTATGCACCAGAAGGTCACCTGAATTGCTCTTGTCGCTTGATCCATATCATGATCAACTAGCCTTTTATCAATAATTCCCTTGATATTAGCTTTCTCAAATTCCTCAAAAGCCCATGTGGAGAACTTTTTCCGATTAGTCTCCTCAGAAACTTCAAAATTTCTTCTCCCACTCACTATCTCTAACAGAACCATTCCATAACTGTATACATCAGATTTGGCAGTTATTGGAAGGTTTGCTAGCCATTCTGGTGCCAGATACCCTCTAGTTCCCCTCACACTTGTCAAGGTTCGATAGCGATGGTCCTTTGGATTAACGAGCTTTGCGAGACCAAAATCTGATACCTTAGCATTGTAATTCTCATCTAAGAGAATGTTTTCTGGCTTTATATCACAATGCACAATGCAGTCTCGGCACTCCTCATGAAGGTATGTGATCCCCCTTGCAGTTCCTAGGGCAATGTTGAAACGAGACTCCCAACTCAACTGTTTCCCCGACTGTTCTTCTGTTGTAAAAAGGAAACTATCAAGGGACCCATTTTTCATAAACTCATACACCAAAAGCCTATGACGTCCCTCGGAGCAAAAACCAATCAGCCTCACCAGATTAAGATGGTGGGTGCTACTAATTGTTGCAACCTCCGTCCTGAAGTGTTTCTCCCCTTGCTCAATCCCCTCAAGTTGCTTAACTGCAACAACAGTTCTATTAGCAAGAATGCCCTTATAAACTGCCCCAAATCCTCCTGCCCCAAGTTTCTCCTTGAACCCCTTGGTTGATCGCTGGAGTTGCTTATACAGGAACTGAACAGGTGCACTAGAAGCATACTCAAGCAGTGCATATTGATCTGACAGTCCACCAAAGTTGGGACTTTTTCTGCAAAACCAAAACCACAAGGCACCCTCCAATGCTATCAACCCCAAAAGCGTCGCAACAACCGCAGCAACCAATACCCAAGCTTTCCATTTCTTTCCTCTGCCTTCACAATCTAATGAGGACGGAGGATTAAGAGTCACTGGACCGCAAACCTTGATATACGAACTGCTGGACATGGCTGGACTGTGATATCCACTAAGATAACCCGGTGCCTTGTAGTAACATATCCCTGTGCCATCAGACAACGCCGTAGAAGCACCACAAGCACTATTTGCAAGACAACTCAGCCTGCAGGCTGATATACTCGCGTTGTAAGTCTGTGATTCTGTTTCAGGAGGGTATGTCAAGAGCCGGGTATGCGGCAGGTCCAGCATAGTGACATTGGAAGGACAATCCTCAATCTCAATCTTCCTCTTACATCCTTTCCTGCTGTCCTTAGGATCAACAAGCTCAAAATTAAGAGACATGCATCCACACAGCCGGATTCGAATCGTTATAGCTACAAACTCCCATGTCCCCACAGTAGCCGTAAACCTCACACTGGTTGGTAACAGCTGCCCATCTCTCAGTTACAGTTGCACTACCTCTGCTGGAGCTATAAATCCTCAAATTCCCATCACTATCTAATTTCAAGAACCTCAAAATATGGCCAGGTT
Source organism: Spiraea crenata (assembly GCA_033992175.1). Classification (NCBI taxonomy): domain Eukaryota; kingdom Viridiplantae; phylum Streptophyta; class Magnoliopsida; order Rosales; family Rosaceae; genus Spiraea; species Spiraea crenata. Next base: position 79,279 of record JAVBHV010000055.1, on the reverse strand, counting down.
CACCATAATCATTACTACGAGCAACAATAGCCGCATTGGACAATCGCGAATCGGAGATGGACAAAATACCGATAGGTTGCAATCCCAAAGTAGGCCAGGTCAAATGGGTATTAACAGAGGAATTCAATCCGTTATTCCAATAAACAATGCTATCATTCCACAAAAGGGTAAGACTGCCATTTTTAACTAGCTTCAACGAGTACAAGCCAGACCGCAATGCCTTGCTCACGGTGAAATTTTGACCTGGCACGACTGTGTCCGTCGGATTGCTGAAGCTGGACCAGACCGGAACGGAGCCGTTTTGGAGGATCAAGTCGCCGGAATCGTCAATCACGGCAGACGAGACGCCGAGGGCGGCGGTCTTGGAGTCCCAGACGGTGGAGCCGGAGCCGTTGAGGAGGCGGAGGGTGCAGGAGGAGAGGAACTGAAGGGATCCTTTGGAGTCGACGGAGCCGGCGGACCAGACGGGGATGCCGCCGGCGTAGAAGATGGCGGCGGTGAAGGAAGTGGGCGAGGTTTGGGGGTCGGAGGGGATGAAGCCGACGGAGAAGGTGGAGTTCGGGGAGGTCCAGGTCTGGTTTGGGGCGGAGGCGGAGAGGGAGGCGCCGGGGGAGATTGTTGTGGCGGCGGAGACGGCGGCGGAGAAGAAACAAGAGGCGAAGAGGAGAAGCGGAAATCTGATCATGCCGTGGTTGGTTGGGTACAGTGAGTGAAAAATGGGGTTCAAAGTATAAAAAGAGGAGGAGGAAGACCGAGACTTTTTTTGACTGGGCAATGGAGGGAGTCTTTTCGGGGGTAAGAAAATTCGAATTGATTGGGAGATTGATCGCCTGCTCTGCGAGAGTTCTAGTTTTATCCGTGCTTGGGATGAAACGACTGCGTTTCGTGAAAGTATGAGACACGTGTTTAAGGAAATGTGGGGTGACAAGACAGGGGACAGGCGGGGGAGGATCACAGCAGATCCGAAGAAGACTTTGACAGCAGGAGATTCCAGTTGAATTTTTTTTTTAATGGGTCAAGAAGCCCAGTTGATACGTTCATTAACTAGGAGATTGCAATCGTCTGCTTTGGGTAGGTTCTAGTTTTTCTGTACTAGTAAATTTTGGGGAAACGTGTTCCAAACGAGTTGGATGGCAGGGCGGGGACAAGAGGAAAAGGACACAGAGGATCCGAAGCACCGTGAGCGGCACTGGCCTTCATTGTCTTTTTTTTTTTTTTTTTTTTTTTTTTTCTTTTTCCTCTTGTCAAAGATACGTTTTTTATTTCGGGTATTTTTAGTTGGAAAAAGAAAAATTACAGAGGAAGCAAAACACAAAACCCAGCAATGAAATTATCAAAGTCGTATCCAACATTCAACTTCCCAACCAAAAAAGCACACAAATTTTTGAATCCTAACACTAGATGTACCCACTAATTTGATTAGCTCCAAAATATGAGTGATTTACGCTTTTGATATGGACTGCGTTGCCCATGGGTATTTCTTCCATTAGTATTGTTCCAAGGGATAAACTTACCTATCCAAAAATGAGTACCTATAAATATCTAAAAGTGATGTGACAGATTATTATTGGGCCATATTTTACTTTTTTTTTCTCTTAGTAAAAACTAATTTATTTATCCAATATTAATTTATTCTAACATCCAATTTATTCAATGGTGCATGTCTATGAAATATAGAAATCTAAAGAAGCAAGATTGCACATGAATCCATTTTGCAACTATTTTTGGAATTTTCTTAATGATATTTTGGCAAATCATTGTTCCAAACCCTCCTGTTTATTTGTAATACCTCTTTATATTTTTCTTGTATAAATTATTGAACTTGATATATGGAGAATTATACTGCTCAAGAAATTAATATTTGCTATTGAATGACATGGTGAAGTATAGATTTCTTTGCCAAAAAATAAAACAAATTAGAATACAAGTTTCCTCAATAAAATATCTTAAAATTTATACCATTTGATGAATTTGATGGTCAGGATAAAATAACATTGTGTAAATAAATTGATTTTTTATAAAAACAAAACGAAGTGAAATGTGGCCCAGTAATAATCCATCACACCACTTTGGGCATGTATAAGTACCCACTTTTGGGTACCTAAGTTTCTTCCTTGTTCCAATGGCGTGAAATTGAATGGGCTTGACCCATCAGATAATGAGCAACCCGAAATGTATTTAAATGTTTTGTTGTTCTTTTTTAAAGAGTACCAATCAAGGATTAGAATTTCAATTTCGGTGAAAATTTTAGTAGTTTGTAATTTTGGAAATTTCAGCAAAAAAAAAAATAAAATGGACAATGACCTCTAAGGACAAAATAGACCTCTTAATTCTATGATAAAACAATAATTTTGAATCGTTTCGGTACATCTTCGCCCGAGGGCTCGCATCTGAGGCCCAGCAACAAGCAAGCATTTCGTGTCATGCTTCAAAGCTTAGTCCCCCAATCCCCAATAGCAAGTTGATTCCAAGCTCAGCCTCCTCCATGAAGAAGACCAAGGGTGGGAAAAAATCCTGAATCCTGAGTCCCGACCCGATCCCAATCCCGAGAATCCCGATCCCGAAAATCCCGATCCCGACAATCCCGATCCCGACTAGTCGGGATTTTGTCCCGATCCCGACTGAATCGGGACGGGATCGGGATTTTTTTTGAAAAAAGTCGGGATCCCGACACTATATATTATTTAATTATTTTTTATTAATGTTTTAATTCTTACCCTAACTGAAGTAGCTACAGTGATCCGATTAATCTGATTTTTTGGTATGTTATAGGAATCGAGCTAATGAACAACTTTCAAGAAGAAAATTTTTTTATTTGAACAACGTAAAGTGGTCTTCTCGGGTTCTGAACAGTTCAACCATTTTCTTCCAAGTTCTACCTATTCTCTACTTTTTGTTTCTTTTTTTGGTTTTCTCCCTCTCTCCCCACGCCAACACGCACCTTCATGGTCACATGGCCTTCATGATAATAGAAGAAGCCACACACACCCTCAAGTTATCGTATTACTATGTTAGTATGTTTTATTTTCATTATGTATAAGTTGTACTTGTTAGTTTACGTTATAAATTTATGCACCAAACAAAATTTAAAATTTCATATTATACTTGATCGGGATTTTATTGTCGGGATCCCGGCTCAATCGGGACGGGATTCGGGATCATTTTTAGCCTCTAATAGGGATCGGGACGGGATCAGGATTTTCGTAATCGGGATCATCCCGATCCCACCCCTAAGACCAAGTGCGCCGACCGTGTTTGAAGATGACTCATGAACTCAATCTCATGATCATTTAAACATTTCGAGGCATCAGAAGTTCTAATTTTCCATTCCTTCGTAGGGAAACAAGGAGAAAGTAAACGGAAAAGAAGCTGCTTTTGTTTAGTTATGTTGATCTTGTAAAAAATTACACTCGTCATCAGAAGGTTCAGTAACTTTTCTTAATAAATAATTCATATTCCAAGCTCTTGGCCTTGCAAAAGAATGCACGGCCGTTGACAATTTATTATCTATCGTTATACTTTTGACCAAGTGATATCGAACAAAGTGGTCAGATCAAGTTCGCAGATGTAATACAAAAGCCCAGAAAGGTATCTAAACCACGGAATGAAAAGATCAGCAGTCCCTTAAATCACGTCGATTAAATCACCGACAAAAATTCACACCAAATCGGAGCAAGATATGGAAGAACGCAGTGGAAACTTCTGGAAGCCGCGCGGAATTGAATACCTGGCCGACGGTTATAGGGCTGAAGACCATCATTTCGACGAGCAGCGAATCGGACGGCGAGATCAATGAGCAACCATTTCGCGGATGGGATTGGTGATGAGCTGTGACTCGACCTCTCAAATTCTTTGAACCGCATAACTTCAAAATTGGAACAGTTGCAAAATCTCATATAATTGCAGGTCATCGTCGTGTATGCCAATATCCATGTAGAACACACCCGAAAATCTACTAAAGCTAAAGATTGATCATGGACATTTCAAACATGAAGTCATTCATCCTTTGCGTGCTCATTGTTAGCATGGTGGTATTGAACACCGAGGTGGAAGCTCAAAGGACCGTCATGATCGACCGATGCAAAAGACAAGGAGGGCCACACCCTGGTTGTCCTCCTAATGACAACAATCGTCAACCTCGTCGGCCCGCTAATCGTTAAGACTGTGGGTGCTCAAGAATTCATCGATGTCACGGTCGGAATTAAATAGGGTCAACCATATCGGGATTAAATAGGGTCAACCATATTCTAAACTAGCACTGTTGGGATCAAGAGGGATGGTTCAAACGCTCTTGTAAACTGGAGATACAATCGCATGTCTAAATACAAATATTCATACTTACAACATCGACAAGAGACATACCACATCAAAATGTAGTTTTGGGAAATTTTGCTTGTTTCAATGTTATTGTTTCACAATACATAATATGACTTAAATGTTCAGCTGTGAAAGAAATTATTAGTACCTCCCTATTTCGGCAGCAACGTACGTATAAAGTACACTAGTCCTACAAAATAAGAACAGTTAATTGCATGCTGACTATTTATGATAATGAAAAATCTGCGGATTGACCAATTATATTATCCAAACTAGAAGACAAGACACCACGATAATTTAACTAGTTTATTTTATGTTACAAAAGCATGCAATATATACACTAGTACGACGTCGCATGAGGCCGATGCATTTCCAAATAGTCAATGCATGTGTCCATTTCGCGGTATTGGTCTCTTTTCAACATAGTGCCGTACTTGCTGGCCGTGTCCCTGTAAATCTTTCCCTCCTCATCCACCACAACCAATCTCAGAGTCTCCGCCACTGAGTTTCGCGTAAACGATCCGTCTTCTTCATCTCTCGGCACTACAACCCCGACCTTCTTGTCTTCCCAAACCCTAGAAGTTAACCCTTGATCGTACGCCACGGGGAACATAATGAGAGGACGTCCGTAGTAGAGTCCCTCGAGGACCGAACCCCAACCGCAATGAGTGAGGAAGCCCCCGACAGACTCGTGGGCCAATATTTTGGGCTGGGGAGCCCAACCCCTCCAGACATGTCCGTGGCCTTTGACTCGGTCCTCGAACCCATCTGGAATCAAATTCACAGCTGGGCTTTCAGGAGTTGCATTCGGTGGCGACCTGAAAGCCCAAAAGAATGGTAACCCGGATAGTTCTAACCCGAGAGCCAGCTCAGCGATTTCTTGTTGACTCGGATTGACCTCGCTCCCTAAGGCAACGTAAACAACGCTCCCTTTGGGTTGCTTGTCCAATAACTCAGCTATTCTGGACCAGTCTTGATCTTGATCTTGATCTGGCACCATGAGCGGCGGCAACACGAGGCCAAAGGGAAGCACCGGTTTGCCATAGAGCTCTTGAAGCAAGCCGAGCCACTCCCCTTCGAGCTCCCTACGGCTTCGAGTGAGAAAAACATGGCAGCCTTGGATCGTAGCCCGCGAACGGGCCCAGAAGGAACCTCCTAGCCATTCCTCTTGGCCATCAGCGGGAGCTAATTTCTTTGCCTCGAAAAGCGTATGAGCTAATCTGCAAGGAAAAGGGATCCACTCGGGAACGACAGTAAAGTCTTCCGGCTTCTTCCTGTTCAGGCCAGCTTTATAGCGATCTCTCAGCTCCGGCTTTGTTGGCTCGTTGTAACATAGAGCTGATGTCGGTAATATGCTAAACGAGGCTTGTGAAATGCCTAGCTTAGTAGCTATAGCTGGCAGCCAATGAGCGTGGAAGTCGTAAATCAACCAGTCCGGAGTTTGAGTTTCCAGAAAGTTAGAAACGCCATCTTGGAGTCCATCACCGGCATAGTAGAGGTGCAGCATCAGGTGGAAAGGCACGTCACTGCCGGCCTCCGCATTTTCGGGGAGGTTTTCGACACGGGGCAGAGGGAGCGGCACGAAAGTAATGAGAGGGGATAAGTTTGGATGGATTTTGGGGAGGCGTTGGATGTTTCTCGGGGTGGAAATGAAGGAAACTTTGTGACCCCTTCGAGCTAAGTGCTTAGCGATCTCGAGACATGGGATCATGTGACCAAAGGCTAGCCATGGGAACAAAGCTACGTGGAGAGCTCCCTTCTTAGCCGCCTCACCACTCATGGTAATTAATGACGATGTTGGTTGGTTGCCACTTCGCTCTAGCTATGATTAATGCCTTCCCAAGTGTACTCCTTCAGTAATTCATCTGACCTATATATAGGTTAGTTGAAATGTCGATCACCTAATTAACATTTGATTCCGTACGTTGGGTTGGGTTGGGTTAGGTGAATGACTAATGTGTGCAAATACTGTTCAACTGACGGATGGAAGAGGAAAGAGGAAAGAGGGATGGAAGAGGAAAGAGGAAGGAACAGGAAGAATGAGAGAAGATGAAGAAAGGGAAAGTAAAAGCAAAATGAACGGATTGGGTGGGGTAGGTGAAATGAAAAAAAATAAATTTCAAAGGAGTTCTTTCTTAGTAATTTAAAAATAATAACCTAAGACACTACTCTTAACTAAAGGTTAGGAAAATTCGAGATGGGGCACGTGCTCTTTCTATCTCTTTCTAGTCCTCATTTGCCTTCGCCCCTCGTGATTAGCATATATTCAAAGAAGAATACTAAGTTAGTTGCAACTTAAAAAGAAGAATTCTACAAATTTATGTAGGGGTGGATTCGGTTCGGTTACCGTACCTAAAATTCGGTTACCAATACCGAATATTTACCAAATTTAAAAAAATTTCAATACCATTACCGTACCTAAATATTCGGTTACCAATATTTCGGTTCGGTAAAATCCGGTTCGGATTCGGTCGGTATTAGCCATTTACCGAATTTATTCATGAACTTTTTTTTTCCTAAAACACTTCCATAACTCTTTCTTCATACATTTTATCCAAAAAAGATATTCAACAACTTCCAACTTGCAATTTATGCATTGTTGTTCAAGGGTTTGGCAACATAATCAAGTTATAAAATCAAACTTCAAATTCAACAATGTAAATAAGCAACACCAAGCAAAAAGTCTTACACAACCAAAGTTAAGTTACAAAAACATCAAATTTGATTAGAGTTTTTTGCTTAATTCAAGAGGTAGAAAGTGAAGATCATCAACGTCTAAGTGAAGTAGATGAAGCACCATGAGCTCTAGATGATGAAGTTGAAGATGAACCATGTATAGAAGGAAGGGCCCCGGAAGTAGAAACTCTTGGAGTTGGAGAGGCAAGTGAAGACATAGAACTACTAGGTTGAGGAGAAGGAGGAGGCATTTGAGCTTGAGTATTAAACCAATCTACACATAAACAAAATAACCCACAATACAATTAGTAGTTAGGAATACATAATAATATCAATGTTAGGAATACATAATAATATCAATGTACATAGATTAGATAGATTAGATTACTTTGCTCTTTTTTATTTATTTGGGTGTGAATTAATTATCATAAAGTATATACATATAGTATATATAGTATATTAGGATTCTATTCTTACTTATATTAACATATTTATACACAAATTATTCATAGATATTTATAAAATAAATAATATTAGTGCCGGTAATTCGGTTTCGGTATACCGAATTTTTTAGAATATGATACCATTTACCATACCGGATTATTCGGTTCGGTACATAAACCGAATATTCGGTTTGGTAAAAATCCGATTCGGTAAAAATCCGGTTCGGTTTCGGTTCGGTTTCGGTTTCGATTCGGTTTTCGGTATAGAAATGCCAGCCCTAAATTTATGTGTCCAACAAGTTCGCGACGCTTGACTCGGTGGGTCCACCATTTCACATGCCTAGCCTATGACTCGGCCAATTTTTGTGGACTACAATTAATTGGATTGACGGCAACGATCATCTCATAATAATTCCTTGCTTGTCTAAACACTATTTATGAACAGCTTTATTTTCTTACTAGTGTCAACGGATCGATGGAGAACATATATGAAATTAATTACTCACCAAACATTTCTCGCAAAAAGGTGATAGAGCTTTTGAATATGAACTATTGTGTTCCTCCCAAGCATGGAGCCCTTGATATCGACATGTGCGGCCTAATGCATGCCAGCAATAACTTCATTGTGTTATGATATTTGGTCGTTGCCTTAATTAATTAGTTTTTTGACTATGGTTCATAATAGATTTTACTTTACTCCTACCTGCATCCATTACATGTGAACTTCCTTATTTGGCATGATGTCCACCTACCAGCATACCATGCACCAACATGTAATTAAGGTTCAAAATTTCGGCCGAAATACCGAAATTTCGGTAATTTTGGAGCACCAAAATTTGAATCGGGATACATCTCAATATCATCAGAAAAGACCGAAATTTCGGTAATTTCGATTTCGATTTCGGTGAAATTTCGGAAATATGTTGAAAATTTCGGTAAATTTATGTGAAATTTCGGCAAATTTCGGTACAATTTCAGTGAAACTTTGATGTAGGCTTTGGTGATGATGTTTTATTTACATAGTTTCTCTCTACCACCTCCACCATCAATTATTAAGCTAACAAACAAACAATAGGCTTCTTACTTTATGCTTTACTTCTCTCTACCTTTATCATCTATCATACAAACAAATAATAGACTTCGTACTTTATGATTTACTTCTCCCTACCACCTCCACTCCTCCGTCAATTATCATGCTCAAAACAATAGGTATGTTTTACATAGATTGATCTTTTGGCTTTCTTACATGCATGTTGAATATTACATTCACTCCGCCTGCTACCAAATGTCATGGGAGCAATATGACCAGTTCCAAGATAATATATCAAGAAGTAAAGATGAGCCTCATCGTAATAGTTTTATAGTATGTGTAATTCTGATGTATTATATTCCTTACAACTCTTATGATATATTGTAATGTTAATGTAATAATTATTGTATGTTTCATGAGACTCACCTTAAGTATTCCACAATAACATTTAAGATATTATGTTAATTGACAGCTTAGTGGAATGCAAAACACGCATTCTTCTCCCTTATGTATATAAAAGTTAATCCATATGGACAATGTTGCATAGCTTAAGTGTTAAATTGCATTATTTGTTGATTTTAGAGCCTATAGAAAGTATAGATATTAATTTATAGGTGTTCTAGCATGTTTTTCGTCTTTTTATTTTTTTTCCGAAATTTTCATTGAAATCGAAACTTTTTCCGAAATTTCCATAAATTTTGGCGATCGAAATTTCAATCGAAACCAAAACTTTGAACCTTGCATGTAATGCACTTCATCACACAATCATGTAGTGATGCTAGTAATCTATAGATGTGTTAAACCGACCAGACACCTCAAGGAGTGTCGGAGTCACGGAATCATTAGACCCACCAAAATTGCCACCTCAAGGTTGTGATCCCTTCTAGGCGTGGGTGGACCCGATTTCTTGAGAATCCAGATCGATCGATCTGATAGATACCTGCTCAAATAGATTCTTAATTAAATTATAGTAAAATAGGCACTGAACCAGATTAAACTAGTCCAAACTAGGTTGGGATCAAATACTAAATCTTAGAATTGGTGAATATCCAAACTGAACCGAACACATTTTCAATATATAATTATTATTTTTATAATACTAACCCAAACCAATTTTACACTCATTTTAACCCAAAAGCATATTATATCAAAACCCAAAATCAAACCAACCCTATTTTTCTCTCCGTTTTGTCTTGTTGCCGTTTGTCTTATTTTTCTCTCTTTTTGACCGGTTCTTTCTGTCATCTTTCTCCTTTTTTTTCTTTTCCCCCAAAAAAAAAAAAAATCTTCATCTCTTTTCTTCTTTCTGTCGTCCTTTTCACTTTTCTTATTTTTGTCTTCTTTCTTTTCTTTCTTTGTCGTCTTCTTTCTCCTCTCTCGTCGTTCTCTTTTTTCTTCTTCTTTGACAGATAGCAGAAATCGAAGTCGGTGGGGGTTTGGTGCTTTGTGTTAACAAAGCTGAAGAAAGCTAGGAAACATATTTGGGAGCTGAGAAAATGAAGAGAAACGAACTTGTAATATTGAGAGAAAGTTACAGAATGAGTCTCTTAGCTTACACGTTAGTAAGCTGCTGCTATTTATCTGTTAGCATTTTAACTAACCACTAACAGATTGCTAACCAACTACTAAATGACTATCACACCCTTCAGCTGCATCAGCTAATACTCCCCCCTTAAACCCAGCTGGGGAGCTCTGCTACCCTTCTCCTTTCTTTTCTATACCATTAGCTAATACCTCACCCTCAAACGATGCATGGACATCCACGCAGAAGTTGAAACAAATGTACAAAGCAAGTCCAATATCTTTCAGTGTCTGCTCAAACAACTCAAAAGCTTCACTAACATCTTGAGATTCCAAATAAATGATCTCTTCTTGCACAACAACCTGGCCTATAGCTGGAAGCATTTCCATCTGGCAGTCAATCTTAGCAAGAGCAGTTTTGAACTGTTCAATATGCAACTCCGCATATCCTTTGGAAACATCTGCAGTTTCCTTCAAAAGATCAACCATATTCTTCATCTGTTTGCTCTTCAAATATAGCTCCACTTGTGGATACCTTTCACATATATCTTTAACTGTAGCTTCAAACTCCTCAATGGTGAGTGTTCCTGAATCGTCCTTGTCTGCCTTACGAAATATGACAGCAACAACTTCCATGACTTTGAGTTGATCTGCTGAACGATCAATTTCAAAACTTCTCCATGCTTCTAAACTTGGTTGAATAAATTTTTCATTTGGTTTAGGTGGTGGTTTGGCTTTATGTGGGGGTCTACCTTTTAAAACTTTTCCATGATTCTAAACTTTGCCCATCTTTGTTGACCATCTGCAAGTCGGGAAGCATATTAGAAACACCACCTGGTGGAATTGATTTTAACATATCAGCATCTTCATTACTGAGTTCTACATCTTCATTACTGAGTTCTACAACACAGTCGTCCCAAACTAACTCATCTAGACTGTTACTTTCCTCATCAGAGCTTCCAGAGATAATATCTGCACAACTAATATCAACGGGTTCACTATGCACTTTCGTTTCAGATTCTGCATTAGATGATGGAGTAACTAGAACCTGATTATGAACTGCTGAAGAACAAACCACAGAAGAATTCGAACTAAAACTAGAATGAGTTGAGGAATCCAAGCTGTACATGATGAAATAACTAAATTTTGAATCTTAACTGGACTAGTGGATGTAGAAGTGACCTGAACTGGGCTAGTTGAAGTTGAAGTGAATAGATCATTTACAGGTAACATCACACATACTGATGCAGAGGTAGATGTATATGCATCATGTATAGAAGCTGTCTGATCATATGCACCCTTTGCAACTTCATGAGATATGGATTCAGAACCAACCTGTTTGCACATCTCACAGCCATTTCTGTCATGCTCATATGTCTCGTTAGGCTTTTTAATCAGCGCCTCAAACCATTCTCTATAGGAACAATCATTGAAGGGACCAGCATTAACACTTTGAGATGAACCAGCATGTGCATTTGAATGGCCTGGATATTGATTGGTGTTATTCCAATTTCTGTAAGTTGAACCACCTGGCAGATTATTTGAGTGACCATTTCCACCAATCTGCTCACAATTCTTATTGTCACCAAATCATCGACTAATATTAGATTGAGACTCCATTGCGAACTTTTTCTTTAAAATCTGCCAGGCTTCAGCACAGGACTGACAACCCAAAATATTGTCAACTGTACTTTCTGTCATAGTTGCCATGAGGAGACTCAAAAATGACCTATCATTTTGGTACCAAGCTTTATACTCTACTATAAGCTCATTGGTGACCATTAGATTCAGAAACTACATACTTTGCTGGACCGATAATGGAGCCATCAAAGTAGCCAAATAGGCCATGTGCATCAAGAACATATTTAAATTGCAGAGACCATTCCAAATAGTTGAAATCACTTAATCGGATAGTGATATAACCAAGAAGTTCTAGAACCTTTGAAAACAAAATAGCCATCTTTCCTTGTAAACAACCTTCGTCTGCAAATGTTTCTAAACCCAGACCAGAAATTTTCACTCAAATATCCTTGAACCCAAACAAGTAACAGACTTCAAATTGTCTTTGAACTTCAACAAACCGTGAGCAAAAAAGGCTCGAACAACCGCTGGGAACAACGAAATGTCTCTCACCAACAGACTAACAAACAGAAGCTTCGGCTTCATAAATGAAAGAACTGAACAATTCTCCAGAAATCAGACTAAAATTCTTCAGAAACAGATGCTTCGGCACCCTAATGTAACACAACAAATTCACCAGAATTCTTGAAACCCCATAGCAAGATTCAAGATTGATGCTTCGGCACCCAAATTTCAATACAACGACTTCAATTGACAGGACAAGCTTTGGCTTTCCACAAATATCTCAAACAACATACGAAACAAGATTCAAGATTGATGCTTCGGCATCCAAATTTCAATACAACCACTTCAATTGACTGGACAAGCTTCGGCTTTCCACAAATGTCTCAAACAATATACTAGCAAAGGTATGCGCTCTGGCTCTTCAACTCACATTGGCGAAAATCTTGGACAGAATTAACAAACCCAAACAAACGGACAAAGCTTCAAGAACTCAAATTTGCAGAAAATCTTCAAGATAACTACTCAAATTTGCAGAAAATTCACATATTCACACTCGGGAGAGGAACGCAAACAAACCCCAAGCAAAAGGAACAAGCTCCGGCGAGTTGATCGGGAAGTGCAGAAATCCACGACGGAATCCGGTGAAACGACCATCGGAGAAGACGTCGGAGTGAGCGGAAGCAGGATCACTCGATAGCATGAGCTATCCTGGCTCTTGATACCATGTTAACAAAGCTGAAGAAAGCTATGAAACATGTTTGGGAGCTGAGATAATGCAAGAAAGCGAGAGAAAATGAAGAGAAACGAACTTGTATTATTGAGAGAAAGTTACAGAATGAGTCTCTTAGCTTACACGTTAGTAAGCTGCTGCTATTTATCTGTTAGCATTTTAACTAACCACTAACAGATTGCTAACCCACTACTAAATGACTATCACACCCTTCAGCTACATTAGCTAACACTTTGTCAGGTAAGCCACTCGGGTTCATTGTCAGCCAAGGAACAAAATTTCCATCGAAACATCGAAATTTCCATAATTTTTGAAGTTTGAAACTATCGAAATTTACCGAAACTTACCGAAATTTATCGAAATTTACTGAAATTTCCATAATTTTGACTATCGAAATTTCCATCGAAACCGAAATTTTAATCCTTGTTGTCAGCAGAAGCTAAATCGAAGTTGACTCTTCTCAACTTGAAGTCGGGTTCGTTGTCAGCAAAGGGCAAAGCATTTATTAGGTAAATCTCGTCCCCACCCGTTCCGTCTTCAAAAAATCGGGTACACGTACCCGATATCTGGGTACCCATGTCACTCTGTCCAGGAATGCCTTAGGCAAAACTCTCTCCCGATGCCTCTGGTGCGAGTACCCATTTTGAGGCTTAGTGTTGAAGTATAAGCGTTGCAGCTGATTGTTTTGAAGAATTGAAGAAGTGGAGCTTAATTATGAAGCCATTTAAGCTACGAGCTTAGTGATTAGTTAGTCAATGATATGTAAGCCAAAAGGCATCAATATATGCGTGTGTGCGTGATCCGAAAGTTGTGGGAAGGATCCAATATAAAAGCATGTATGCTTGTACTCTTTCATTTCATTTGTAATCTAGAAATACACAATTCTGTTATTACAGTTTTTGCTCTCCTCTCTCCTCTCTCACTCTCATAGTTCATCGTCTTCTTCTTCATCAATATACTCCATTACCAGAAAACTTAGCCTGCAAGAAAAATACAGTAAACACTAACATGGCCTCAGAGCCTGGTCGATCTTGAATCATTGGGCGTAATCTTGTTAAAATCGGTTGAATCGCCGATTGTAAGTAGCTGAAGCTAATCCAGCTAGTTTTAAGCTAATCGGAAACTTAATCGGAGCTCACGAAACTAATTCAACCCTAGTTTCCGGCAACTAAATCCAGATTCTGATGACGATAGGAGTGAAACCTAGCAATATGTACTTAACTACGAGTCAAAGGCTTTAACTTATATTATGTAATATATGGTACTTGATAATATTCTTCTTGGGTTTTCTGATACTTTTGTTATGTTTGAACTTTGTTTTGTGTTGATTAAAGGCAATTGTCGAGATCAAGACGAGAGAGATGTTTGCAGTTGATGCTATGTTGGACTATGAAAAGCTAACGCCAAATCCTAGCCTTCAAAAAGGGAGGCAAGCTGGTATTGTTTACCACTTATCCTTCAACTTGCTTACTACAGCTTATAGTTAGAAGGAGGAGAGGTAGGTGCAGGTTTATTTGCTGAAGAAGATTAGAAGAATAGTATTTGTAAGCAAGAATATGCATTTCATTAGACACATCAAGCAAAAATATTTGTTAGTTAGAGCAAAGTCGCACCAAAATATCTTTTATCCTTTTCTTGCATACAAATTTGCAGTTTGGTTGTGTACTTGAAATTTGTCGATTGATCCTGATATAACTTGTAATCTATTAATTCCTCTCGCAATCAAATACTAAAAGGTTAGCGATGTTGCCTCTTATATTAGTTCTCTCTTTAAGTGGGGTCACGAACAGAGTTTGGTTCTCTCTTTCAAGCTATTTGAATTTTGGTTTTGGCATTTCTCCTTCTGTACTTATGTTATGTTGTAGCTCAAGCATTGCATAACTCTCTTTCAAACTATTTGAATTTTGATGTTGGCATTTCTCCTTCTGTACTCATGCTATGTTGTAGCTCATACAAAGTTATGCATTGCGGGAAGTTACATTCAAGTAGGGCTGGGCTCGGTCCGGTACGATCGGGAGTGAGCCCAAACCCGACTCTCGAACCGGATCCTCGGGTATGGGAAAATCGAGAAATCGAGGAGGAGCACCGGACCGTGATTTTCGGGAATCCCGAGTTTTCAGTTCGGGACGGTCGGGAGCAGGTGTTTACCGGAACGGCATCAACAATTGAAAACCCATAACCCAAATTCATCCAAACCCAGCATCAACAGAACAAGATTGAAAACCCAACATCAATATTCATCTAATCCCAGCATCAATAGAATAAGATTGAAAAAACCAGCATCAAAATTGATCTAAACTCAGCATCAACATAACAAAATTGAAAACCCAGCATCAAAATTCATCTAAACCCAGATGAGGACAAGATCTGCAATAGACAAGGACGAAGATGTGATCTCGGAGCTCGACGGGATCTCGTCTTAGAGCTCGACGGGATCTCGACGTCGCTGAGCGCCTGGAGCTCGACGAGTATGGAGAAGCGGATCTCGGAGCTCGACATTTCAGAGTTTGACGTGGATGAGATGTCGTCGTTGTTGAGGGGGCGTCGCAGATATTGAGGGAGAGGGAGGCAGAAGACGAGGGGTTTTGGGAAGGGTCGGCGGCGACGAGGGGCTTTGCGAAGGTCGGGGAACTGAAGGAGAGCTCGGGACTGGCTTTTTTCTTCTGGGAATGCAAAATGAAAAGGAGGTGTTAAGGGCGTATATAAATACCCAGTCCAGTCCGGTACTTCCTGTTATTTGATTTTCAGGTACCAATCCCAACACGGTAGAAGTCGGTCTAGTACGGTTCTATTGACTTTTTAGTCCACGGGTATTTTTTTGGTTTCAGTTCCGGTACAGTCCAGGGTTTTCAGTCCAAATGCCCACCCCTACATTTAATGTTACAACCCGTCCCAGAATTTTAGAAGAAATGACAAAAATACCCCTGGAAGTCAAACCATTGACTTTTGGACCGGTGAAAATTATATACGGAATATTGGACTCTATACGGAGAGCTCGATGATACGAATGCGTCCGCGAAAACGGAATTGGATTCCGAATTGTATCAGAGAAGTTACGACCGAAAAATGATTATGGGAAGTTGTGGACTGCCACTTGGCGGGTTCTGTGTGGCTGGAATAATGGAGACCGTTCTGGAAAGCCCGAACTAGGATTTTTATTTAAAACTGGCCCAGGTTTCCCAAAAGGGAAACTCGAACCTTCCACACCGCCAAACGAAACTCGCCGCCGACCCTCGCGACGCCAGCACCGATCGGACCTCCGACCACCACCATCAGCACCAGCGCAACAACACGAGTCCAGAGCACCAAAGATCGCCGTGGGAAATCCAGTGAAACGCTGGCAACGACACCGACGGAAACTTGGATTTTCCGACGTGATTTCCGGCCAAATCCAACCCCGGTGAGTCCCAAAACCTTGTTAGATCGATTCGTTGGGTTGAGTAGATGAATTTTCATATAAGGATCGTTTGATTGGCGAAGAAATGAGGAAGTTAGGAATTTTGGAAAACCAGCTGGAATAGTCACCGGAATCTGGAAAATTCTGGCGACGGCACGGCGGCACTGAAGAACACGCTGGAATCTGGAAATTTTCCAGATTTCGATGAGTTTTCTGGCACCGGCGTAGCGGCTCCGGCGACAGCATGGCGGTAATGACGTCAGCGACGATGTGCTGACATCAGTGCCTAGTCAGCACCACGTGGGTGCCGTGTCAGCGACACATGGCTGCCAACTCGGCACCACGTCAGCACCTGTGTGCTAACGTGACAGCCGTTGACCACCAGTGACCGGCCACTTTTCCGATTAAAAACGTCGTTCCGGATCCAATGGCGGCCTTCGTTTCGCCATCTGAGATACGGTTGAACCCCGATTGAGCAAAACATGGGAATTAGGGTTTCAAAGATGGTATTTAATTATGAACTTTCTGACGGTTGATTCATGTAAACTTTATAGGTATCTGAGCTCCAGTGAGACGCCATAGTCGTACAGTACGGACAGACGAGTTTGACAACTTGGAATCACTGTGAGTGGTTGGGTTTTGTTTTATTAAAGTATTAGTTTTCGTTAAAGTTCAGTATTTAGTATATATGTATATGAGTACCAGCTTATCAGTAATACCTAGTACACCTAGTTGCACACAGTACTTTACATATATTAGTACGAGGACTACGGCCGTAGGACACAACTTTCACGTGATTGTGCACCAGCACCGAAGACCCCACTTGCTAGCCATCCTTTCCGGTGCACAGCGTGCCCTGACGCCTATCCAGGGTATTGTAGGTGCCACCATTCAGCTTTCACGTGATTTTAGGTACTTAAGGTATCTTATGTATACGTACACAGCTTCACCCTGCAGATTACCGAGGGTGTCGTATGTGCTTGACCGAGGTGTACAGGATATACAGGTTTGTTCATATTTGTTATTATTACGGTTTTTACAGCAGGGGGTTAAGTATCATATTTTCAGAAATGTTTTCGAAAACTTATTTGTTTTTCCATCCACTCACCCTTTTGGTTTTACGCCCCCTCAGGATTAGTAGCTGTGTTGACCAGAGATGCGAGGAGGGGCAATCTGAGGGCTCTGCATCTGTCCCGAGAGTGTAGGGACATCACCTGTTCACTTCAGGTCGTCAGTTACTTCCGTTGTTTTTATCCTTTTGCTGTAGCTGCTCTGATACTGTTGAGTTGTTTTATGTGAATGCTATGGGCCCAGTTGTGTCTTTTACAATTTTATTTCCTTTGGTTTTGTCGTTTGTGTGTGCGAGTACATGCTTCGTCACCTTCTGGGTGATGGCCGTACATCCCGGGCCCACTTTTTGGGACAGGGTGTAACATTTAAGTAGATGTACCGTGTCGACATCATGTGTCAAGTCTAGGAAAGGTACCTTTTACCATAGCTATATTGTTTAAAGTTGAATTATTATCTTTGTTAAGCGTGTATTTTAAAGTTCATGGAAACTACATCTGTATCAGAAAAGCCACATGAAAAATAATAAAATTCTTTCACTATTGATTATGTGTACATGTAACTTTCTGATTTGGTTTTAGGCAAGGAACAAAATTTTGGTTTCGATGGAAATTTCGGTAGTCAAAATTTATGAAAATTTTGGAAAAGTCTCAATTTCGTTGGAAATTTCGGTTTGAAAAAATAAAGAAGACGAAAAACATGTTAGAAAACTTATAAATTAATATCTTTGCTTTCTTTAGGATCTAAAATCAACAAATAATGCAATTTAACATTTAAGCCATATAGCATTCTCAAAACATTATCTTGTAACTGACAATATTACTCCTATGACATTTGACGGCGGGCGAAATGAATGTAACATTCAATATGCCTATTGTACGTGCTTTGATCTCTCCCCACAGTCTCTCCAAAAATTGGACATATCGAGTTCACCTAATCACATGAACCATATGTATCAGTGCTTGGACCGCTATATGACATTCGAGATTGAATATAATCAAAAAGACCTCAAGTATTATCAGAGCTAGATCCCATAGAATTGCCAGCATAACAATGAGGGGCATGAGCACTAAAATCACTAGACATGTTAGTTGATTCATTTTCTAAGCTCACTATCCCAAAATTTGAAGAAATAGAATCATATTCAAATTGAGGATTCTTGAAGGTAAGCAAGAAAACACCAAAAGAAAGCTATACGCACCAAAAAAAGTTGTTTAGAACAATTCAAGAAGCATTATTGAAGGTAAGAACTCAAAGGAAACATTATTGAAGGCAACAACTCATTTAAAGCATAAAGGAAATTCTACCGAAATTTTACCAAAAGGTTATCGAATTTTCAGTGATTTTGGAAAGTTTCAGCTTCTGAGGCTCGAAATTACCGAAATTATAGAAATTCAAAATTTCGGTATTTTTCCACTGATATTGATACGTACCCCGATTCAAGTTTCGGAATCCCAAAATTCCGAAAATTTCGACATTTTGTTCCTTGGTTTCAGGTTGAATATTATGGTTCACTTTCTTTTATCACTAAATATAGGTATGAAATACAGAAGAAAAAAAGATACTAGCAGAAAAAAAAGTACGGGTGAGGGCCTTCTCCAAAAATGATGTCGGAGAGGTACTAATGCATACTATCGAGAATTGCATCCATTCAACACCATTACTTGTTTCTAGGATGAAGTCAAGCAGTTGTGTTATATAATTTATCCATAGTGAACTATGTATTTTTTTTTTAAATTCCCACAGTACTTCAGATTAGTTGATTCTTTTGTTGGGCCAAAAAAAAAAAGCTTATAATGTCTACATATTTCAAATTGGTTAGCTTTGTAAGGTTTTGTGTAAGTGAGATGCTTTGGTTATATATCCTGAATTGTTTCGAATTCAACAATTTTTTGATTGTTTATGTTCTTTATGATGCAAGAAGAAATACAAGATTTTCGAGTATGGGTTTTTTTGTGTATAACCATGTATTTTACGGTTCGGATTTATGCTCAAGTTGAAGTTGTTATCACGGTTTTGAGGTTTCCATGCACTGAGTAATCAAGCTTTATGATTTTTTTTTTGGTTTGGTTTTGGGTTCTACATTTGCTGATCACTATGTTGTTGTTGTTCTCATTAGTTACAATCAAGGTTGCCTGCAATTGTATAATTGATCTTCATTTTTTGATACTTGATTTATTATTTTGTGCTTTTTTTACACCCGCAGCATTGCGCGGGCACCCATCCTAGTATCGTACTAAATTGTTAGAGGTTTCAATTTGTTCATTTTGTTGCATATTGTTTATTTGCTATCAAATTGTTTATAATATGCTTTGCAAAGATTCACTCTTTTTTTCGAAAGTTGATCTTATCTCTAGTTTTGAATTTCTTTTTTCTAAAGTTAGTTCATTAGGCGTGAAAACTAATTTTTCAGTTTTTTTGAAGATCAGTTAAAGAGGGCTCCGATTAAAGTTTTACACCAAACTCCCGAATACTCAGCCGCAATTCTGATGGTGGGCTACCCGGACAAGTTCTCATCACCTTTGATGACTTCATCTGATGTTGTAATCCATAATTCAGGTCGCAACAAAAGAGGTCTAAAAACTCATGTAAGGGTGGCCACGTTGCATAAATCTCATTTGGACTAAGTAACCCATGAATTATGGTGTTTATCCAATGAGACAACCCAATAGGTCTAAAATCCTTTTAATAAGGTAATTTGTGAAAATTTCCTCTGCAAAAGCAATTCACCATAAAGAAAAAAAAAATTTAAGTGGCATACTTAGCTAGTCATGATCTAGTAATGTTTATGATGTTAGAAAGAAGAGCACAAATGTAAACAAGGACGAGACAAAAAGATAAAGAAGAACAAGTCTTTCACTTATTCAAGACACAAAGGCCAAACAAACTCAAAAGGAAAGGCAACGAGAAACATAAAGCAAAAAGGGGCAACATGCCCTTATTTCTTCTCAAACTAAGGCACACTAAGTGTGTGGTACCTAAAAATCTATTCTAATGAAGAACTACTCAGCAGGGGACCCGACCACAACCTCTCCATCAACATCTGCAAACTCGAGCTCCTCCCACTAGGCCAAAAAAAAAAAAAGATTTAACAACGGCAAATATTAGTTATCTATTCTTCCGGCATACCGTTGTTTAAGTGATTGTTATCTATGGCTTAACAAACCGTGAAGATTGTAATTCACTAACATAATAGGCCAGCAACTGTATCCACTGCTTAATGATCTGTGAGGATTGAAAACATCAGTTGATAGTGCAAGCCGAAGGTTTCTTGGATCTTTAGCAAACTCAAGCCACATCTGATCCATTAACTTCCAAGATGGGGAGTCAGCGGGATGTGCCATTAGACCATCAGTCACTCTTCTATTAGCATGCCAAATCAAGTCCTTTGATGTTTCACAAGAGTGAAACCACCTCTTGAATTTAGGAAAAGGAGGAAAGTACCACAATACTTTAGCAGGCACCCTTTTCTTCATAACTACATCCTTCGTTACTAGCCATCTTGAGTGACCACAAGTAGGGCAGCTAGTAAGATTTTCATATTCATTTCTATACAAGATGCAGTCATGAAGACATGCATTTATCTTATTGTATTCCAACCCTAATGCATGCATGGTCTTCTTCGCCTCATACATGGATGATGGAATCTCATTACCTTCGGGAAGCACTCTTCCCAGCTCAATCAACACATCACTGAAACAAGCATCGGTCATCCCATGCTTGGCTTTCAGATTGTACCTGCGTACAAGTTTACCAAACTTGGTAAACATTGCACAATCAGGATATAGAGGTTCATCTCCATCCATAACGACTTTCATGAACATGAAAGTCTCATCCTCAACTGCTTATGATTCCCTAAATCCTCCATTCACAGTTTCAGCAGAACCACACGGCATTTCTTCTTTCGTACCAGAAACTTCATCCACGATAACTTAACTGTGTCATATCCAATTCTTATAACTAGTGTCTACCCCACTGAAAAATTAATGCTTCCTAACTACGTCTATGGAAAGTTTGTTCATATTTCCACATCTTTTACATGGACAACTAACAAATCCAAGATTCGTAGCATGTTTCAGGCCAGCATCAAAATAGTTTTCAACCCCATCCCAGTATTGTTTTGATCTCTTATCAGCATGCATCCATGAACTATCCATTTTCTATGGCTAAACATAAAAAACAAAATATTATTACTAGAAAAACAACACTACCAACTACACACTAATTGGTTTTCGAATGCAAGATAATAACAAAACTTAACTAAGAATTGACTACTATGACAATTGATAGGGGAAAAAAGCATTACACAAACAAGCATCAAGTACATACTCGTTTCAGCTGAGTATGGCAGTATAGGATCTTGCAACCTTGTGGAGGACCTGCTTTTGCAGGGGAATGGCAATATATATAGGATCCTGCAACCAAGAAGGAAACATTAGAATTGGCAAAACCCAGCATTTACAGAAGCATAAAAAACCCAGCATCCAAATCACCTAAACATCATCATCAATTTCTGGATAAATGGGCAAAACCACCTTTTCCTTCCCCTTCCTAGCCACTTTCCTCCGTACCCTAGGACTCATCTTTCAATCAATATACACAGACCCAGAAAATAAATAGTGCAAAATCATTCAACTTCACAATAACCCAAATCGTATTACCACAGAAGAAAAATGCATAGACCCGTTAACATGTAACCTCTAAGCTCAAATCCCAAGCTCTGAAACTAGTACATAAACATAAGAAACACCAAAACTGATACTGATATATCAACCCAAAAACCCTAATGCTCAGACCAAGAATGAATTGTACCCATATCTAACAAAATCAAATGTACACGATATTCAGCAATCCAAGTCAACTGATTTCGAAAACGCAATGAAATCTGCTATCCAAAATGCGTTATAGAGCACAACATCGAAAACCCAGTACCAAATTCACCCATGCAGCACCCTAGTCAAACTACTGAATTTAACAAGGATCAGGTTTTGAACATACACACTGAAATTCCAAAGGTGTCTACGAATTCCAAACTGAGCCCCAAAGATGAGCTCCAATTCGACCCCCAAAGATGACCACTCCTCCGTAGATTGGCCTACGAATACCAATCTTGCAACAAAGAAGACGACGATGCAGGCTTTTCGACCCCTCAATGTTGCTGCTACTCCACCTTTGCGAGCCCTAGATTTCTCAATCTGAATGGTTGAAGGTTAGGGTTCGATGTGAGATGTTAGGGTTTCAGTGGGTATGTCAGAAATTTGGGTTTCAGTGGGTTTGAGTGGTCGAATTCGTGGTGTGAGAGATGGAGTTTCAGAGATGGGAGATGGAAAAATTCGAAGAAGGAGGTTAGAGATGGAGTTTGAGATTGAGGTGTGAGAGATATGTCCAGAGTTGAAGAGAGAGGCGCGAGGTGAGAGATGGAAAAATTTCCCGCTTGTGATATTTTGGTTCCCACTCCATAAACAGTAACTACCGTGTTTTTTTATTACAACGGTAAATTACAAACTGTTATCTACGCTATTTTTGTAGACAAAGATAATAGACCAATTCATTGCCTTTTGTATTTTTTTTTCCATCTTGCAACGGTTTTTAGCAATATCGTTGTCTACCCAATGTTATCTAATCCATTTATTGGCTTAGTGAACTGCACATAAATGCTTAGGGGCACAGTCTAGTTTTGAGAATTAGCATTCCATGTGCCAACATGGAGAATGTTATACCAATACACAAGTAACTATCAGAGAATGTTTGAAAGGCACATGCAAATTTTCCAAACCTTTTGCTGCTTTGTATTGGTATTGGACTGATCTGCACGCAGTAATTATACTGAAGTCCCCAAAACAATATGGTTATGGATTTGGGTTAGAAAGACTGATCTCGTAAGTTCGTAACCTTTAGAAAAACTTTGTTAATTGAAGTTTTATGATCCGTGACACATGTTATGTTTTAACTGGATAGTGTCATCTATCACTTATCTTATCATGTTAGTGAAATTGTAAAACAATCTATTTGAAGGGTGCTTGTTTTGGAGTTCAGTTTTTACAATATATGTTAACTGAACAAGACGGAAAGCTTCACCCAAGTTTGTCACCGTGACATGAAACCCATACTGATAGATAAACAAGAACTGGTACGTCGAAAACCAAGTTCAATCAACATAAGAGCTGATCATACAAAGAGCATGGTTAGTTACAGTACCAATACTTTTGGAGGTGAATGCTGACATGATTTTGGACGTAACTTAGTCATTGCTTTATGAAGCAAACTGAGTTGCACCAACCCAAATTCATGGCATCAAAATGTGTGTAAAGAATCTTCCTATGTATAAAGTTGAAACTCCCACAAAAATGCCAAAAATTGATACCTTTCCGAACTCTCCACCTAAAATTTTTACTTGCGAAGTAAGAGCCAACTAAAATAACAATATAACACATAAGCCCTCAACGTTATTGTAATTTCTACAGAAGTATGACAACAATACAAACAAGAGAAAGATCTGAATGTGAGACAAAATTCACCTACCTGAGAAGATTATTATACATTTGTATATGAACAGAATTGTGTCAAAAATTATCAAATAATGATTACCTTAAACATTTTGTGGCATTAAACAATCAAGGTGGGTTTAAGGCCATCATTGTTGAAAATCAAATACACAAATAATAGAGTTACAATAAAATTTGCATACAGAAAAGGCTCATGATCTTGTGCTCCCTGTTAAATCCACCACAGCTTCCTCCATCAGCTCTTCTAGCAACTTCTATTTCCTTACCTAAATTATCGATTTCCAATCGCGTATGTTCAGACCATCCTTTCCCCACAACTTCCCGTCTTTTTTCGGGTCCTTTTTGGGCTTTAACCCTCTGGGGAGCTGCACAATTTGGTGAATACTTGTCATCAGAGAGACATTATTTTTGTGAACTGGTAGCTAGCTAATCTTCCTAGTTTATGACGCAGAGCAATAATTCCCTGGTGAAAACTAATAAGCTGTTACACAGTAAGCATTTGCATTTAAAACTAGGACTAATAGTATATGAAGATTACAATTCGAAAGAAGAGTTACAATTCAGGGACCCATAGTAACTCAGAGTTACAATTCAGATTCAAGGCCAGTCAGCTTTTCTCCATACCAACCTCATGTCGATGTGCGTTCATATTGTCATCAAAAACTATAATGTCTACACATATTAGCATCTTGGAAATGATATCGGAAAGGTCAAATTTCGGCAACTTAACATTTGGTGAAAAACTATAATGTCCAGATGATTCGTGGCCAAGTATGCAGGCGAACAATGGTGTCTGTCCCTGAAGCCCCAGAAGAGAAAGACAAAGCAATTAAATAAAGAAACTAAAGCTTATAAGAAGAAAGCCCAGCCACATATATGTATCCATGAAAAACAGACAGAAATTTTCTTCAGTATTTGCACTGCATTTTGTTGTTTAAGTTCACATAAGCGACAGAAAGTTGTCCATGATTGAAGGTTAATTGCTTTCAGAGTTTCTGAAAACCCTGCAGGAATTAATTTTCTTATTACCAAAATCTATCCTTTTCAGTCCTTAGGCTTTAACTCTTTGGGCAGCTGCAGGTGGTCTCAGCAATTTTGGACTCCAATGGGGCATACTCTCAGCTACTGACTGTGACCAGATTTCTAACTATGAATTCACTACAAGTGGAAAACTTGCTAAATGCCATGACAGTTTCTGTTCACCCTTCAAATCTACAGGCTTGAAACTCAAAAAGGGAAATTCGTGCATATTTGCAGATCAAACTTGCCATTTTCATTTATTATGTTGTCACCAATTGGATAAAAATTGGTGGGTATGGTTCGACCAGCAAGAAGCACCATTGAAAGGAGGAGAGCAACAACTGCACATAAATGCTTAGGGCCACAGTCTGGTTTTGAGAATTAACATTCCATGTGCCAACATGGAGAATGTTATACCAATATACAAGTGACTATCAAAGAATGTGTTGAAAGGCACATGCAAATTTTCCAAACCTTTTGTTGCTTTTATTGGCAGTGGACTCATCTTCTGCACACAGTAATTATACTGAAATCCCCAAAACAGTATGGTTGTGGATGTGGGTAAGGAAGACTGACGATTTTAAGTCTCGAAAGTTCGTAATTTTAAAATAAAAACTTTGTTAAGTTTCATATTCTGTGACACATATTATGTTTTAACTGGACAGTGTCATATGTCACTCATCTTGTCATGTAAGTAAAATTGAAAAACAATCCATGTCAAGGGTGGTTGTTTTGGAGTTCAGTTTTTGCAACATATGTTAACTGAACAAGAGGAAATCTTCACCCAAGTTTGTCACCGTGACATGAAACCCATACTGACTGATAAACGAGAACTGGTCGGTCGACAACCAAGTTCAACCAAAATAAGAGCTGATCATACAAAGAGCATGGTTAGTTACAATACCAATACTTTTGGAGGTGAATGCTGACATGATTTTGGACGTAACGTAGTCATTGCTTTATGAAGCAAACAGCACCAACCCCAAATTGATTGTATCAAAATGTGTGTAAAGAATCTTGCTATGTATAAAGTTGAAACTCCCACAAAAATGCCAAAAATTGATACCTTTCTGACCTCCCCACCTAAAATTTTAATCTGCAAAGTAAGAGCCAACTAAACTAACAATATAACACACAAGCCCGCAACTTTGTTGTAATTTCTACAAAAGTATCACAAAATACGAACAAGAGAAAGATCTGAATGTGGGACAAAAGTCAGCTAACTGAGAAGATTATTATACATTTGTATATGAACAAAATGGTGTCACAAAATATCAAATAATGATTAACTTTAACATTTTGTGGCATTAAACAATCAAGGTGGGTTTAAGGCCATCATTGTTGAAAATCAAATACACAAATAATAGAGTTACAATAAAAATTTGCATATAGAAAAGGCTCATGATATTGTCCTCCCTGTTAAATCAACCACAGCTTCGTCCACCAGCTCTTCAAGCAACTTCCCTTCTATTTCCTTACCTAAATTATCGATTTCCAATCGCGTATGTTCAGACCATCCTTTCCCCACAACCTCCTTCTTCACCACCCTCTCCACCACCAGGCTGTCACTGTCCCCACAGTCCCCAGGAACGCACCTCCCCTCGCTAGAGAACCATTCCCTCAGTCTGGCCCACACACGGTCTGCCAACAGGGGAGAATCGCCCTCTAAAAACCTGTCATGGGCCCCACTACATGACATGGTGGTCCTTGTACTGCTGTCTGGACCATAACCAGTGATGTCCACCAGAGCTGCATCAACACAGTCGAATACAAGCTTCCGACTTGATCGCCATTGACGTCTCTTAGCCTCATGAAGAGGCTCTTTGTCATGCAGGTTTGCATATTTGTCTCTAAGAGATGGATCCAAAGGACTTTCAAGGGAATGCCATCTACTGAAAAACGAGTCACATTGCACCTCACCATCTAGCCCAGCTGCTGATAAAAGAGTCTGGACAATGGTGTGCCAGTCTTGTTCTTCTTCTTCCGCGGAAATTGAAGGAGATTTTAATAGATATGGTGTGGCAGTCTCCGTGCAATCTTCCCATGACAGGGTTCGAGCAATTGATCCTATAGGCGGTGATTTGTCAATCAAGTTAGACTTGAGACTGCTTCCTGTTAAAGACAAAACAATGGTAAAATACGACAACAGTTGAGGGAAATAACAAAAAGCTACATGAAATACATAAAAAGATTGTGAGCGATACCTAGTTGGCCTGGCTTCAAATAAGCAGATAACTGCTGAGTTGTGTTGTCATCCTCTTCGAATGGTGGTTCCAGAACAGATATTGGACTTGGCTGGTCCGGATTCTCTCCAAGTTGTCCAGGCTTTGTCACATACAACCCTGCCTACAAAATTTAGACAATGAGAAAATATCAGATAAGCCAGTCATGCAATGACAACTTAAATGCATAAACTGGTAGCGGAAATGACAGTAAGACACGCAGCCAGCTCAGGTGTAACGATCAATCATGATTAAGTACAATGGGTTCAACTTACTCCATTAAGCAAGCAAGCACTGATAGCAGAAAAAAGATAAAGAAAAAAGAAGACTGAACTACCTCCCGTGAGACTATGCCTTGCTTTTGTCCCAGGTCGGTCACATACGGAGAATCCCTCTCTGAATGCCCACATAAAGTAGAAGAATGTCCTTCAAAATCACCATCATTAGCACAATCAGATGCATCATCACTAATTATACCAGGAGGAACCACAGAATTCGCTGGTTCAGCAGGGACAGATCGAGACTCATTGTTAGATCTAGATGCACCCGATTTCCCTTTATTTGATTTTTTATTTCTGGAGAAAAATAAACTTGAGACTTTCCCTTTCAATGATGACTTCATGCTCTTTGACTTAGTCAGCTCTTTAGGAATATCTGTCTTGCCAGCCTCATGATCTGAAACTTGAACTTTGGTCGTGGAACCATAAGCTACAGAAGATACAGGGACAGATTTTGACCTCACAAGACTTCTGGGCGAATTCTCCCCGCCTTCTTTAATAGAATCATTTGTCAAGCATGAAACTGATGCTCTTGGTTGTTCCTTCTGACCACACTCGTCCTCAGATTTTGCTGGCTTGTTTATCTCTGAAAGAGCAAGCATCTCACCCAAAGTGCTCGAGCTCCTCCGGGCATGTCGTTGTTCCTGAGGATTCCCATTTAATGCCATCATAGCCCATCTTTCAGAAAGTCGCTTTTTTGCCTCTCTGCAAACTGATGACTCTGGAGAACACGACATGCGGCTGAAGGAGGCTGAAGAAAAAGGGCTCCCAAACCTATTGATGTAATCCCATGAATGTCTGGAAGATGGTGACATGACTTCTGAATCACTTATATTTCCAGCTGCGTATTCATTTTCTGATCTATTAAAGGAACTCTCATCGCCGGTGTATCCATTCGAAAATACAGAGGAAATCAAAGTTTCATCCCTCCGATGACCCATTAAACTCTCACGCATCTTCTGAGTGATCTGCTTTGCAACTTCTCTTGATTCTTGCTCCTCATCATCAAGTCCTTTGTAGAAGTTTTCACCATGTAATATTCTGGGTGATGATGTAGGTGAAGAAGCCACAGCCTTAACATCATGAGTCTTTCCGGTGCTAGGCCTCAATACCACTATTCGGGTTGGTTGACCAGGATATTCATCAACTTCCTGATCAACCATATTAGGAGAGAGTCCATGGTAGAATTCGCCCCATGGACCTGCTTGATCGACCTGAGCTGATTTCTTTGGCTGTTCATTGCTCATGTCCACTGACCCTGATAATTTGTTGTTAGAAACTATCTTTGCAGGTCTGAGAACAGTAATCCGCTTTGTATCAGTAGGTGGAGGAGGAATAGATTGTAGATCATATAGATGTTGGGAAAACAACGAATTAGGTTCTTGCAAAAACTTGAGGAACAAATCTCTATTGGAGCTTAATACTTCAAGTGCTTCTTGGAATTCTTTGGACTGGCGAAGTCTTTCATCAGTGGCCAAGCGTTTTGCTTCCATGAACTTCTGACGAACAAGAGCCATCTTCTTCTCATGAACTTTTTCATTATTTCTTCCTTTTTGTGGTGATTTAGTTCTTCCATAGTTTGCCTTCTGAGGTTGCTGCCAGACTTCGTAAACATCCTTGTAATCATTCTGCTCTGCACATTGTGAATAGCCGTTTGTATGGCTTCTTTGTGCAGCTAAATCAGGCTGCTCTCGTGGAAGAGCATCAAGCCCCATCAACTTGGCAACCACATTGGACGGATTCTTCTTTGAATCCACTTCTTTTGACATTTCTTGGTCTAAAAGCAATTTTATAGGTGTTCCGCTTGCTATCTTGTTTGATGAACTTCTCCTTAACTCAGACACAATCTGAATACGCCATACAAATGCAACACAAATCAGTAAACTGCAGTATCTTTTGGTTCAGCAGAAACAGAAACTTTGCATTGCGACCAAAATAAAAAGACAACTTGGAATTGTAATTGTTTCCCCCCGTGGTCACCAGTCTAAAATTATATTAGTAAGAGCAATTTCCTGCAAAACATACCAGTTTATCATCTATGTGATCCCCAAAGGGTGGAGAACCCAACATATTTGCCACATCTGATTGACTCCTTGAGAGTGGAGAGCCTAGAAAAACTGATGGATCAGTATTATGTTTGATAGGTATGGCTACCAACAGCATAAAAATCGGAAGTTCCAAAAGATTGACCAAAAATCAGAGAGAGCGCCTAAAACAGGAATTTGAGAACTGAAATTTGAAAACAACAATCAAGCAAGCACTGGTAATCATTTTCAAACTTCTGTCGGATGCCACCGGTTAGTAAGTTCTCATAGTATTTCGAAGGTACTCAGCATAGGGCAATAAGAGAAAGATCTATAACCACCTATGATAGAATGCAAGAACACAGTCAACATCAATTCAAGGATCATAATGCTTTATCCCCAAACAAAGTATTGCTAGAATACAGTCAACAAAACCGACTTCGTCAAAATCGAAACTGCACTTTTTCGCTTGAATCTCTAATTGATCAACAAAGAACTCGAAAATCCCACTCATTACAGCTGACTAAAACACTAAAAATCGACGGAAATTACCATCGCGGTGCGGTTTATCTGTGAGCAGCTTGTTCCCTGAAACCCCAGCACTCAAATCAAAGAGGTTCACCATTCTTCCCAAGCAACCCGGGAACTGCTTATCTCCGTTGTGAGCTTTTCCGATCTGCATCCCGTTCATTTCAACCCCCTGTCTGATCACATTCTTCACTAGGTTAATCCCAAATACACGACTTCTTGTTTCATTTCTTAAAAGACATTAACCAAATCTGCAGTCAGAAAATTCCAAAAAAATAAACAAACACTTGCACAAGAAGACACCTTCAACCAAAAAGTAAGAAAAAGTGAGCAAAAATTAAACTAATCTGACGCCACAAAACTCAACATAATTGAAAATAAGATATTTTTTTCCAATTTTTCTCAAGTTTAGTAAAAAACAAACCTCATTAGAAAGCTACAAGCTTGAAGCTTGAATCTCCAATTGGGAAAACTTGGCATACATAATATTCAAAACAGCACTCATCACACTCTTCTTTACTACAAAACCAAAAAACAACCCAAAAAGTTTCAATCTTTCTAAAATCAAAACACAACCCAAAAAAGTTGAACCACTTAAAAACGAAATCATTGAGCTCAAAATCAAAACCAAAAGCAAATCCACTAGGATTTAGATTTGCCGAGCAGCTTCGAGGAGCGTGAGATCGGCAAAAGCGAAACGATTGGGACCCAACAAAAAGCCCAACAAAAAAAGCAGCATTTTTCAGATGGAGATGGAGCGTTTGGGCACCTGGGCTCACCGGTTCTAAGCTGCTCGTAGGCCCTACGGCCGCGGCGACGATAATGTGGCCGGAGAAGTTGCCGGCATGTCTAGATCGGCGGCGGCGATGAATGTATTATGTGGTTGGTTGGAGTTTTATGCAAAAAGCTTGGTGCTTTTTCTCTTGGTTCCTCCACCGACTTTCTTCTGCACTTGAAAATGGGGATTCTTTTGATTTATGGGAGCAACCAAGTTGACAAGGATAGAGAAGAAGGAGATAATCAGACAATTTTCTTTCTATTTAATTTTTTTTTTATTATTGGTTGGTTTTTGAGATGTGGTATTTTGTAGTTATGGCCCTAGAGTTTGGTGTATTTTCAGTCATGGGCTTTTTGGTGGGGGATTGTGAAAAGATTTGTGTGCCAAATTTATTGGGTTTGCTATCACACCCATGCCCCTTTAGTATTGTGAAAGTGAAATTTAACCCATGTCTTTTTTGTTTCTTTCTTTTTGTGAAAAAGGAAAATCTCTCATTAACTCTATTTTGTATACATTAGTCAACATATCACATGATGTTATAAATTTAAAATGGAAAGCTACAAACTTTTACTATCAATAAATTAGAATACAAATATATGCTACACTTTCCGACCCAAATGAAATCACATTTTAATCATTTATGAATATGCAAGTAAGGAAAATACTCATAAAATAATGATCATGTTCATGCATGCTATTATTTTTTTCCTTTTATCTCATAATTAATACAACGCTAATAGCCAACTTCCATACCTACATAATAGAGAAATCAATTAGGCACACTTGAAGGCATAGTATGGACAATTTTCTAATGATTTGCCGTGCAAATTAAACTTTTTAACTTATGTTACAAGTTACTTAATTAACTAAGGATATTAGATAAGAAGATTCTTCAAATTTTGTTGTTTCATTATAATGGCCAAGAGAGAGAGATGCACCATTCTCTATTTATTATCAAAGTAAAGCAAGTACCAATTAATAAACGTTTAGGAGGCACCTTGGCAGAACTAAGCAACAAAGTACAATGTCCCGATGCAGCATTAACATATTGTAGTCTTTATACTCAATAATGAAGTTCTTGTAATTTGGTTCTCATGACAACAATAGGTTGTTTGCAGATTATTATAAAAGAAAATGTCAGTGTATGGGAGGAAAAGGTACAACTATCCCTACAACAACCACTTTTGGATTATCAAAGGACATTTTCCGAGTAGTATTTGTGCATGATATGCTTTAAAATAACCAATTAGATATTATTGTGAGTTTTTCACAAGTGAAAGTTGAAACTTTGCTGTAAAAGTGAAAGTAAAAAGTGAAAGTGAAAAGCTGTAGTCACCTCAATTATAAACCCCAACGTCATTTAGGCTAAAACAGCGTATGAGGGGAAAATCAAAAGGTAACAATTGTAGCAATGAGAGAGCATTGGGTTTAAAACACAAATTATGGGGCAATGCTGGCTTGCTCAACAAAATTGAATCTCAACGGTAAAATCATTGACATCGACAAGGTTACTCTCAAATCAAATTAGCTAGAAAATGGGCCTACCACCAACCACTAAAAACTTACAAGACACAAGATTTTCTTTGCTCGTAATTAAAGATGACTACTCCACAATCCATTAGTGGGGCTTTGGTTTCCTTATTTATCATTGGTATCCATTTTTTGGGGGCCTTGTTCCATCTGGCCGATGTCCTGCCGCGCCATCCATCTTGGTTAGATCCGACACTCGTTGCATGCTAATCGCCGATTATTATCGGGCCCTCGAGTGGCCTTTCGATGGAGAACAGACTATTTTTTTATTTCCCCTAGTCGAGCTAGTAGGCTAACTTGCTATTGCTGCATGTGTGCCTGTAGCTGGGTGAAGAGTTGGGTAGCCATTTCTGTAAAACCATGGCTTTCTTTTATTCTTTACCTTGTTATTGTTGCTGTGTTAAGTCAGGTTTGAGATGGCCTTATCTGAGTGCGTGAACAGGGTTTTTTTACTCCCTATTTGTACTCGTTTGATCCTCAACAATAAATTTCTATCGTTTTACCGTAAAAAAGTGAATTTATAAGAGGTAAAACAACATGAACTACTTCCATAATTTTAGTTAAGAAGAGGAGTGCTCACTACTGGTTCGAAGTAAGTTGGGCAATGACACCCAGACATCAATTGTCAATTAAATGAATAGCTCAATTTCTTAAAAGTCTTTAGTCTCTTCGATTTTAAGTACGATACACTCCATTATGTCACATATCGTCTAAGCGTGTGCGAAGCAAAAGTTATGAGTCGTAGTGAGTAGGGTAATCCGGCAAAAAATCTGGGATGGGACACAAATCTTTGAATGTGTTTGTCAATGGTGAGTATAGGGTGCACATGCAAATGACAATGACCCTTTCTTTTGTTCCCATTGGTCAGGTCACCGCACCGATTAAGATTATGGGTAGATTTAGGAGGTTAATCAAGTAGTTGTTTTGGAATACTAAACTGTCGTATCGAGTTATCTAATTCCATTAACGGGTAACGAAATCACAAATTATAGTGTGCAAATAATTTAGGACTGTTTATCCACTATAATCTTATATAAATTCATGGGAATGACTTGAATCACAAAATAATGATGAATTACAAGACCAAGATGACAAATCTGAGGGACCTTTCAGGGCCCCCCAACAGCTACATATGTTCAACTTGTGAAGGTTTTCATTCTAATTGTTCTACCTACTAAAGGATAGCTCATATACAGAAAAAAACACAAATATACTCTTTTTCTACTACTTCGAAATCGGTTGGCCTAAACAGAGTTTTTTTTATGACAGGAATACAACTTATATTAAAACTTGGTTTGGCAATTCGCCAAACGAAAGATGTACATGAAAATAAAAGCAATGATATGTCGGGGACTCGATAAAAACCTAGCAGTGAATTAGAAAAGGAGAATTCAGTACTTCTAAACGCAATAATACATTCAAGAAAGACACAAGTAGACGGGAAAAAACACAACTGCACTCTTTTTCTACTACTTCGAAATCTGGCCTAAACTACTAGATTTCTTGATGATCAGTTTCATCAGAAGTCAAATTAGGTTCATATATATTCGATAACTGAGACCTGAATACAATGATGCAACATTTGACCTTGGCCACTCTCATACATCCCTTATCTAGCCACTCGCGCAAACTTACTTTACTATCAAGTCCAGAGGAAAGTAGAGATTCTGTATTAGGAAGACAGTGGCAATAATCTATGTGCTTGCTTGTAATGGCTTCAATTTTCTTCATTCACAAGTCTCTTTACAATACTGTAATAATCAACTGTTGCACCATTTACTGAGGAACATTCATCGCTATGAGCTACTGCTCAAGCCATTCAATTTTCTATATGCTGTTGCTCATCTGTCGAATCCACTGCGCATATGAATTTCCGGATTGTTGTAGGTGGCCATACCCTCTAGTAGGGTTCTGTCTGACCTGAGGAATCCAGCCATCAAAATCTTCAGCAGTAGGTGCCCCAGATGGCCGTTAAGTCTGTTGGTTGTTATATCCAGGTGGTGGGATTCGACCATAGCCACTATCGATGCTCCTACTATTTCTGTTAGAAGGGTGTGGCGGGTGATATGGGTGATATGAGGCACACATCTGATTGCCATTAGCCTGTAAACTATTAACTACAAGGCGCGATGTGCTGCGTCCCCGAGCTGTCTTCCTGAAATGTTCGGTCCAGGAGGGTTCTGCCTGCTGGAATTTTCAAATGGTCTTGGCCCAGACTCTT
This sequence comes from Spiraea crenata, assembly GCA_033992175.1. Taxonomy (NCBI): domain Eukaryota; kingdom Viridiplantae; phylum Streptophyta; class Magnoliopsida; order Rosales; family Rosaceae; genus Spiraea; species Spiraea crenata. Next base: position 44,905 of record JAVBHV010000055.1, on the reverse strand, counting down.
CATGCCATAAAGCAGGTACAGGCTGCAGATCACCCACTGTCACGGTCTTCTTAGGGAATATAACACCTACTGGCAGTCGAGTTATATGCTAATGGTAATCTGTATATCGCACAGATTACTTGGTTGTCCATCAAATCCTCCATGCATTCTATAGGAGACCGGAAAACCAGAGGACAAGGCTCTCCAGCACACAGAGATATATAACCGTTCATCCCGCCTGTATCCTGGGGATCAATCTGCACTATAACTCCAACTCTCTCTCTGTCTGCTAAATGTTTACAGCTATTGTCCATACAGTATATGCTTACCGAGAGCGGATGGGACGATGCAACAAACAGCATCTCAAACATCACACTATTTCTCCTCCTCTCCTCATCTGTCAATGTATGTTCTAGTTTCTCAGCCTCGGCAAGAAGACGGGCTTCATAAACGAAGGGCAACTTTGCAATGCCCTGCCATGCAAAACGCTTTCCATTCATATCCACTTCAAAGTCAGGGGAATAAAAATCAATAATAGGTGAATTTGGATCTGTCATCAGCTTCCGATACTGCTCAGGAAGGGCGTGAGAGCTGGCAGCAGGAAAAACCCCCCAACAGCTGATTAAACGGTTTGAAGGGAGTGCCGAGATCAAAGTTTATGTTGAACTGAGCAAGGTCCTTGATATCAGAAGCAAAGGGTGCATAATGGCAGGGGTTAAACCACTGCCACGAGCAAACCCCTTCATAATAATAATGCATGACCCAACACAAGCCTCACCATCATCAGCTTTCTCATCATCAAATTCTCCGACCTCCCTTTTGGGTGCCTTTCCTTTGCAATCTGCTGCAAAATGACCCATCTGATTGCATAGGAAGCACTTGTCCTGTTGTCCAGGAGAGAAAACAATCTCCCGCGGTATCGAAAAGTGAACTTCATGGGTAGCCAAAGCCAGCATGATCAAATCAGCATCCAAACCATACAGGCAATGCCGGGTATTCGTATCATAACCAGGGAGGTTCCTCTGTAGCCGAACATACGACATAATCTTGTGCTCCCCTTCACCAGGAACATTCGCATCCGAAAGATTTTTTTGTTTTTTTTTTTTTGTGTGTGTGTGTGTTTGTGTGTGTTGTTTTTAGGTTTTTTTTTTCTTAAAAGCGTGTTCTGGGTGTTTCTGGTAAAAATCACCTTCACATTACTCCACTCCGGGGTGAATGATCACATTCATGTCGAGGTAGAGGTTGTCGTACTCGAGGCCGTTTGGGTTGGGCTTACTGGTGTCCACCGGAATCGGTACGTCTCCCGTTACGACCGGTTCTTCTTCGATTACGTCGACGACGACTTGCTGGTACTTCTCCGCCAACCATCCGTAGAACGCCGGAACGAGAAAGTGGAAGAAAAAAATTGAAACCCTAACTTTTAACTCCCTCTGGCGTTTATAAATTTTCGAAAGGGAATGCGTCTTTTATAGAAATTAATCCTTGTCCAGCTAGGAAATCATAAGACTTGTTTGCCCCTGTTTTTACTGTAAATGAAATTAGTCAAACACAATCTGAAACTTTGCATTCTGGTCAAAACACGAAGACGAAAACACAAATATACGATTTTCTACTACTTCGAAACCTGTTGGTCTAAACTTAAACTAGAGTTCTTGATGATCAATTCATCAGAATTCAAAAGATGCACAATTGTGACTCAATACGAATTTGATAACTGGCACCTGAATACAATGCTGCAGCATATGACCCTGCGTATTGGCCACTCTGTCATACCTATCTATGTAGCCACTCGCGCAAACTTACGTTACTATCACAAATACTGGCGTCGCTACCATCAAAGGTCATCTCTCTTTCACTCCCATCCCAGTTTGAATCACCCAGCAGCAAGGGCCATGAAAATGCCTTCTCTCTATCCAACGATATCTGGGAGCAAAATGGGGAGCTGTTACCGATGCTAATATCATCTTCAATGAAATGAGCAAGGCTTCTTGTATGACTTGAGTTGTCCTTTAAGCTTTTATCATGCTTGTCTTCATTGTGAGTAAGAAGGTAGGAAGATGTCTCTTCGTATTCTGAAAATAATAGAGCATGCCGAGTTGACGACCAATGCTCTCTCAAGGGATCGCTCAATGCAAGGTACTTCCATCCTAAATTAAGTCCAGAGGCAAGTAGAGATTCTGTATTAGAATGATAGTGGTCCTCATTGATGACCTTGCTCTTGAACCAATGGTCGTTTTGGAGAGAAAGTTTGTTGCTGCCAACTTCGCATGCAGTCTCATCAATGCATTCTTCGGCCAGATCAATAAAGTTTGGTATACATGACAAGGTCAAGGGAAAATGGTGGAACCCTGATCGTATATCTTCGTTGCCTTCAAGACCATGTCTTAGAATATCATGGCCATGATACCTTGCTAAGGATGCAGATGTTTGTTCATCTCTATACCTTGATAAGTTACACAAGTTTCTATCTTCTTTCATCCTGCCATAGTCCCAACCCAGCATAGGGACGCTTCGCTCACTTTCAACAAAATACTCATTCGGCTGACTGATATCAATGTCTTCAACATGTTCAGATGTTGCCAATCCATATCCATTGAATGGAAGAACATATTGTGAATGACTCTTAGTGTTTGAAATTGCACTTCCTCCTGGTAATTCAAAGCCCGGTTCCCATACTCTATACTGAAGATGGTTCTTAGAAGCATAGCTAGTTGGAGAATCGGAGCAGAAAATCCTCTTTCTGGATGCATTTGGCCAACAGGAAGGTATAGTATCATGTAAGCAAGGGCCGCATTCAAGTTCCATGAAGTTTTGGGTAGGTGTCCATTGAAGTTTCTTGAAGTTAATATCTGACTGATAAGGTGGAAGTGACATAGATTTGCCATTGGTCTCTGCTTGTGCTAATTTTCGATCCTTCAGTTTCTGCAAGAACAGGTACTTTTTTTTGTGATAATCGAAAACCATGAAAACTTGTGGAACCAATTTCAACACAAGAAGCTAATGGAAGATACATTGTTCTTATTGCAGTTAGGGACCAGCCGACTGAGGAGCACAAAAACAAAATCGTACCTGAGAAAACATTATTGAATCTTCAATAAGATACATAAACAAAGCATAAGAACTTATTGGTCAATATATCTAACCCCTTTGAGCAGAGCTCATCACTTTCAGGAAATGAGGTCTCTGCCACCCACTGACGTAGTTTCCATCTCTTCCTATCAAAAATGTCTGCATGTCTGTTTTCAGCTTCGGTCTCTTCAAAAAGGGTTGAACTATTTCCTGAATGGTTCAAAATAATTTGAGTGTCAAGTAACGATATTGGTTTAAAGATTCATAGTTTCTACCTAATCAGACCTGCATAGTTGGTGATAATCATGAAGCTCATGGAAAAGAAAGTGATAGTAGGGTCATGAATCAGATGGAATGAAAGGAGCTACCAAAGGTTACTGTAAAGATTTTGTCGATTCATCATGTACATATTTTCTTTCCCTCCCTCTCCTTGGCCACCAAACAAGCATAACAAACAATTTCGAGGTTTTATAAATAGATTACCTTCCGTTCTCAAAACACTTCCATATTCCTCCACCATATCATCCTGCTTCCGATTTTCCAGAATTTCACAAGCAGTCCTCACATTAAATTCTGCACACAAAGTGCACAATTAACTTGAAGGAACTTCTACACAGTTGCTAACTATTCTTCATAACATATCATGCTGGACATTTCTCCAGTAATGACGATAGATAACAGATCACATTCAACAAAATGCTTGGACACATCCTTTATGCAGTAATGTTTAACTATTCCTCTTTTCATTGAAAACCTGAGCTTTTAATGCACTACTACCAAGTGCAGATGGTTGGAGAGAAATGAATGATCCAAGCTTACCTGGTGTAGCATTTTCGTTGTGAAATGAAGTCCTCACGTCCCCTCTCTTACACTGGGTCATGTTGATCCTCTCTGCACAGTAGGCATCTCGACTCACAGACCAATTGAGCAAATTTCAGCTGCTACAACTACAACTACACTACCATTTCAAGAGCTGAATCATTACCTCTGGAACAGTCCCTTGAATTCGAATTATTCGTTTCGCAAGCCTCTTTACGCAGAGGATAGGACTGAGCTGTGTTGCTAGCCCCGTCCTTCAACTTCTTAAAGAATGCATACTCAGAAGTCTTGGCATTATCAGCTCCTTTTTCAGAAATTTTGCACCAATTTATCAACTTTACACTCAAATTTCAAATGCCCATAATTTTTCACAAAGCAAAAACTTAAAAGGAGCAACATTTTGAAAAAAAAAAAAAAAAAAAGAGTACCAATTTGACATCTTGCGGGTCGTAGCTGGTCTTCATCGTCTCGAGCATCTGTAAATTCAGACGCAAAAATTGAAACGCGAGCATCAAGTGAAAGATTAAAGGAACGAAAATTTCAACGATTTCAAATCGATTCGGGCGATTAACAACAAAACGAGTCGGAATCGGAACCTTTTGTTCTTGGAGGCCTTGCGATGGGGAAATCGGAGCTCCGAATCGCACGAAAACCTCGCCCGAATGGAATTCGGGTTCGCGGTGGATCTCTGGAGTTTGGCGCGGAAATCTTGCGCTTCATTGTGTGCCCTAATCAGATGGAAATCGAACTGCGAAGCCCATTATCGGATGAAATTTGGAGGGGAAATTGAAATGTTTAGTTGCAGTGGCTGTAGAAGAATTATATGAAGACCCGAGTGGAGCTGAAAGAAAGAGAAGCATTTAGGCGCCAAAGGGGTCACGCGGTGCTGGGCCTTTTTCAAACATTAGTATAAGATCGAATTAATTAATAATCGGTAATTTATGTATTCAAAAAGCGCTTTTGAGTTTCGAAAAAATTTATCAATAAACGAATACTAATAAGTAGGATCTCACTAAAAGAAACAAGTTTTTGAACAAAGGAACCATTATAATGGTCTAACCAAAAACCAATCACACCAATTGAAAATAAGAGTCATTGCATGGATGGAAAACACAAAGTGAATCTCATAGATGATCATGGGTGTCATAATCTAGTAGTATCATCTTAAAAAAAAAAAAAAAAAAAAAAATCTTCTGTAACTTGTACTAGCTCAAACCTTGGATAATGCAGCTCAAAGGTAAAGCAGTAAGTGGGTTTTAGATGCCCCACAACTTTTCACGTAATTTGCTGTACAACTTCTCAGATCAATAAGCCAAACCTAACTGACAACAGAGCAAGTAAATCCTTTAAGGCATGTTTACTTACTAGATAAGAGAATGAAAGAAATGAATTGTTAGAAATCATTCCGTTTATTTGGTTACCTATGTTTACTAATCCCATTTGGGAACCATATATATGTGGAACCTACTCCAATTTAGGTATAAAAACACCCAAGAAATAGGAATACCCAACGGGAACTTAAGTATCCGATTCCCATTTCCTAATCTTGTTTCAGATTCCCACTTCTAAGTAGGCTTTCCTCTTCGAGCAGGCATAGGAATAGTAGTTTGCATGCAATATTTTATTGGTTCCTCCAAAGTAAAAAAGAAGCCCATTAAATCATCATCATCGATTCCATTATGAACATATTCTGTTGCTTACTCATCATCTTTCTTTGCTTTGATTCCAGCGGTTAGAGGATCCCCATCAAGAAGAAGACGAAGGCTCCCCAGACCCTCACAAACAGTTGACATACAAGGCATATCACCAATTTCAACTGGTTTGGCTTTAACAATCTTTTCCGCTAAATGAAACCAAACAAGCTGGTAGTCCATCTCCAAAAGAACCATTTCGCCATTCTTGGAAAACATCAAAGGCTTGATGTAGAGACTATCCAAGCTCTTGTCAACAGAACAAAGCAAGGTCCAAGAGTTTGTCACTCCAAATTCCTTCATGATCCAAATATCGTACCGGCATTCTGGGACAACACGATTGCAGTGACGAATACATAGATAGTCCCCCAACAAACTTAGAGTCCATTTAGAGTATTCGATTGGGACTGGAACTTCGTAATATTTGTATTTCTCGCTAACCAAATCAAGACTTACAATTGTGCTCCGGCCTCCTTCTAATGGATAACCCAGCCTCCAACTCAAAGAATTGTTCAAACACACTGCCGCTTCTGAGTCAATATCAAGCCCACTCCCATTGCAAGGCATGCTTTCAATGCATTTCCACGAGTTGGATATTAAGCTGTAGATGTTCACCTCACAACTCTCCACAACCTTATTCGAACCATGAAACTCCACAGTTTCCGCAACTTTGTAGTCATCATTAGTTGAATCATAGCCGAATCCATAGTGTGCTACTACTCTTTTCCTTATCTTCGTTCTTGATGAGGGCTGAAGAAGCTCAAAGGCTTTGGAGCGAATCTTCTTAATTTTTTCAATGGACGGATTCCACAGAGCTAACAAGACACCGTCGTAGCTTCTAACACAAACCAAACCATTAGAGCAGCCGATTATCTCATTGTCAGATCCTCGAAACCGACCCGATGATTCGATTTCTGCAATGGCTGTCCCAAAGGTATCAGTTTCGTACAAATGCAAATTAAACACGTCACCAGTTAAGGCTTGTAGTAAAATGTTTCGACAAGAGTTGGTTTTGATGGAGCGTTGATGGTGCGCTTTGATGAAGCATGGGTCGTGGATGGAAGCATTCCAAGCTTTGGAAACACACGTGCATCGGATGACATCATGGGGATGAAGTCGCGTAAGGATGTCAAAGAGCAGCTCCGGTGGGAGATTGTCTGCCATTATTATTAATTATATAGTTTGGGAAATCAGAAACGATGAGTCAAATTGGAAGGAAGTTGGAATAAACAAAACTGGTGCGTTTTATGTATATATAATATAGGTGTAATGCCACTAGTCCTTATATAACTAGGTGTAGGGAAATATATAGGGAGCTAAGCTACTTCTTCCTATTGATCACGGAATAAAAGAATCGCCTTAACCTGCAAGGAAAACGAAGCAATAATTACGAGGAAAAGGAAAACTAGGAAAAGGTTTAAGTTAAGGACAAGAAATCCACATGGTTTTAGTAAAGTCATTCGAGAGAGGAAGAGCCATGTTTTGAGGGAGCGTCGACGATACGCTTTTGACGACGAACCAGTGGTCGCGGATGGAAGCGTTTCAGGTTGGAAAGTCTATGTATTTAAATAGGGGGGCTGTTATTTCCACCCCTCAATCCTCTTTCCCCACCCACCACTTTAAAGTTAATTCAATAATAAAATATATAATTGTGTAAAAAGACTGAAAAGTCCTTGAATAAAGAAAAGATGTGCTGATCAACATCTCTGCTCCCATGACTCTCCGCCATTGCGGGCCCACCTCCTCGTTCTTCGACGAATTGTTGGCCCGGTCTGGGTCGACGACGGCGGCAGCGGCGGATGCGACAATGAAGGTCGAGGAGGACGATGAATTTGATAGGGGTCTGGAGACAAAGAAGAAGAGGAGGAGCCTCTGAATCGCGACCAGGTGTTGTTTTCTCAATGGTTGGCTTGTCCAACACCCCACCGCATGTCCCGAGCCTGGTTCTTGATGCCGCCATCAAGACGCTCCGATTCGGACATTGTTTATGAAAGTAGGGTCTTTCCCCTGCCAACAACACAAACAGCAACAAAAGCACTTGGAACTCAAAAACTCCACCATGATTACGGAACAACAAAGCGACAAAAACAAACCCAGATAACAGTTCGTATTCAACGACCAATCAGTTTCCAATTTCTAGAAAAAATCAACACAACACTAGACAACCTTTGGGTTCGGAAATTTAAAGGACCCATAAATAAATAAAAAATACCTAATTTTGTGAGATTGAAGGAGTGGTTGGGGGAAAGAGGGACTCGACCGCAGATGGCAGCCATGATGAGAGCCCCTCTCTCTCTCTCTCTCTCTCTCTCTCTCTCTCTCTCTTTCTGGGAGCCATGGAAGAGGAGAGTTCGATCAGCACAAAGTGCTTTTTTTTATTCAAGGACTTTTCAGTCTTTTTACACAATTATATATTTTATTATTGAATTAATTTTAAAGTGGTGGGTGGGGAAAGAGGATTGGGGGGTGGAAATAACAGCCCCCTTAAATAGGATACGCTTTTGTGTGTGTTTTTTTAAGGGGAAATTGAAATGTTTAGTTGCAGTGGCGGTAGAATTATATGAAGACCCGAGTGGAGCTGAAAGACAGGGCCGGGCCGGTCAATTTTATATATGGCTCAATGCTGGAAAATAATCGGGGCCCCATAGTTAAAAAAAAGGGATAATGACTCTTAAGAATAAAAGAAAATCTTTAATTTTATAGTAGGACAACGCTTTGTTTGGTCTTTGTATTTTACGCAGAAAAAAGAGATCACCCTCCTCCCACAATGAATGATATTTTACCGTTTTCCAGGTTTTTTTTTTTAAAGGATTTCAGCGGAGCAGAATTTAATTTTAGAGATACATGGAAGCAATTATGAGTTGGTCGGTTTCTAGTGAAAATTTGATTTGGGGATATTTGGTGTTCTGTTACCAACCTTATGATAGATGTGCATTTGAGTTTGGAGAAGTCTGGGGATCGCCGGAATCCAATAGGAAAGATGCAAGACGCAATTGCCAGTGCAGATTGGCAAACGTATTTAGAAAGAGAATATGGAGGGGGTGTTTGGTCTCAGGTCAGGTTTCATGCTTGGCTAATCAATTGAATTTGAGTATTTTTCTAATCTCGCTTTTCTTTTCTTTATTCATCTTGGAAGTAGAGATGATTTCATTAATTATGTTTTGCAATACCTGAGTTCAATTATTATCGAGCTTTCGTGCATGTCGGCTGAGTACCTCTTGTTGTGCAAACATGCTTGATTATGATCTTGGTGTTGTGTAAACGTGCTTGATTATGATCTTGGTGATTAACTCACACCATCTTCGGTTCTAAATTTTAATTGGGTTCATCCGACACGTATATATGGCATGGTTTTCTTGGTGTATGAGTATGATGACACGTGGATCACTAAGATGGTTACCAAAGATGGGCCCCACGTGCACCTATTTTGGGGGCACCTATTTTTAATTTTTAAAAATTTAATTCTTGTAAAAAAATTATTGTAAAAATAATTGAAAACAAATATATAAGATAAATTAGAATTAAACATAAAGTCATCACTCCCATTTTCCTTCATTTATTTCTTCCTTTTTTAACAAGCAAAAACCAAATTTGCCATTGAGCCTAAATAGTTAATTAGCGTATTATACACCTACATATGAATTTTTATTTAAAAATACGGTTCATACCAGTATTTTTTTGAAGATACGATAAAAAAATTAGTATTTTTGACCTTGGAAAATATTATATGCGAATTATACATATATTGATGTATTTTTAATAAATAATACAAGTACATTTTAGATTTTTAACAATAATACAAGTATTATTGACATATTTTATATATTTTTTACGTATTATTAAAAAGTTATTATAAATTGCCAAATTTTTTACCATATTATTTGAAAAATTTTACAGAATAATAGACGTACATATATTTAATGTACTATACCTATTTCGCATTTTATTAACTAGGCCCTTAAGTACTTTTATAATTAGTATTTTTTTTTGTTTAAAAAATTAATTAGATTTTAAAATTTTAAAATAGTGGGATCCACATGTGCCACATCATCACTTAACAGAAAAACTAACGGAATTGGATGGCAATGACTATATTTGATACAAACAACCAACGTTGATGAACAAATTTGACACAAAAAAATGTTAGTTACTATTGGTGTAAGTAATGCCAATATCAAATATCATTTGTGATAAATACCCAAACAAAAAAGTGAAAAGACAAAAAGGAGGGGTGGCGGGTGTCTTGAAAAAGTATAGTCTAGCTGTATATAATATGATTATAACCAACTAACATTAGACCCAACAGAGCAATTTTCGGGACCTCTCTCATCTCTCTACTGGCGGCGAGGTACAGGTCAATAAAGAATTTTTTTTTTTTAAAAAAAACCCCTCTAATGATCAGGTTTACCCAAAGCAAAGCTGTATATCTATATATTCACCTAGAATTGAGTCATATGTTTCTGCCAAAAATTTAAATTTTAGTTTCGATGAAATTTTGGTAGGTCAAATTTGTGGATATTTTGGAAAAAAAAAAATCAATTCCAGTGGAAATTTCGGTAAAAATTAAAAAATACTATCAATAGATACAATTTATAGAATATATATGTATAGATGTACAAAATAATGATAGAGACTAAAAGATTCAATCTATACACACTTCTGAGAAGTTTACTATGTTCATGAGATGTTTTTCTTATAATTTTATAAGTGAAAATTGTCTTCATAATTGCATTGACGAACAAACTTAAGTCTAGAAAATCAATCTAGCTAGAAATAAGCTAGTACACAATGGAAATAAAGAACAATTAAACTTGAGGATTCAAACATTAACAAACTGTAGAGTAAAAAAAGTTGCTTATAGATGATATTGGTATTTGTTAATAAATGGTAATGGTCCTTTCAACCCTAATTAACATTAGATGCAACAAAGCAATGTTCGGGAGACCTCTCATCTCTCTAATGGCGGCGAGGTTGGAGTCAATTAATAATAATAATAATAATAATAATAATAATAATAATAAAAACCTCTAATGATCAGGTTTACCCAGAGAAAAGTTGTATACCTATATTTTCATTTAGAATTAAGTCATACGTTTCTACTAAGGATATAAATTTCGGTTTCGATGGAAATTTTGATAAAAATTAAAAAATATTATCAAAAGATACAATTTATAGAATATATATGTATAGATTTACAAAATCATGATAGAGACTAAAAGATTCAATCTATACACACATATGAGAAGTTTACTATGTTCATGAGATGCTTTAATCATAATTTTATAAGTGAAAACTGTCTTTATAATTGCATTAACGAACAAACTTAAGTCTAGAAAATCAATCTAACCAGAAATAAGCAAGTATATGATGGAAATGAAGAACAATTAAACTTGAGGAATCAAACATTAACAAACTATAGAGTTAAAAAAAAAAAGTTGCTTACAGATGATATTGGTATTTGTTATGAAATGGTAATGGTCCTTAAAACAAAAAAGTGAAAAGACAAAAAAAGGGGAGTGGTGGGTGTCTTGAAAAAAGCATAGTCTAGTTGTATATAGTATATGATTACAACCAACCCTAATTAACATTAGACGCAACAAAGCAATGGACCTCTCTCATCTCTCTAATGGCAGCGATGTACGGGTCAATAAAGAATAAAAAAAACCTCTAATAATCAGTGTTACCCAGAGCAAAGTTGTATACCTATATTTTCACCTAGAATTGAGTCATATATTTCTGCCAAGGATTTAAATTTTGGTTTTGAAGGAAATTTGGGTAGGTGAAATTTATGGAAATTTCAGAAAAAATATCAATTTCAGTGGAAATTTTAGTAAACATTAAAAAATATTATCAAAAGATACAATTTATAGAATATATATGTATAGATTTACAAAATCATGATAGAGACTAAAAGATTCAATCTATACACACTTATGAGAAGTTTACTATGTTTATGAGATGTTTTACTCATAATTTTATAAGTGAAAACTGTCTTTATAATTGCATTAACGAACAAATTTAAGTCTATAAAATCAATCTAAACAGAAATAGCAAGTACGCGATGGAAATGAAGAACAATTAAACTTGAGGATTCAAACATTAACAAACTATAGAGTAAAAAAAAAAAAAAAAAGTTGCTTACAGATGATATTGGTATTTGTTATGAAATAGTAATGGTCCTTAAAACAAAAGCCTCTATTCAAACATTAGATGCAACAGAGCAATGGACTTCTCTCATCTCTCTAATGGCGGCGAGGTACAGGTCAATAAAGAATAAAAAAAAACCTCTAATGATCAGGTTTACCCAGAGAAAAGTTGTATACCTATATTCTGCGATGAAGTCTTAAGAAGTTCCCTATCGATGCTCAAAGATACTTCTGAATACTTTTCTCGGTAGGCTTCCCCATTATGGATTTCAGAAGGTTTTTCACAATATATGGATAGAGAGGAAAAATGCTTGGAAATGGTGGATTCAAGAGCACCTGAATATCTTCATTCAAGCACTGTCCAGAAGATTGTTGAGGTCAGTTTACTCTGTTAGTAATATATAGATGTTATCTTATGCTGCTTTCCAGTTCATATTTGTATAAATGCTATCCCAATGCTTGAGAAAGTGGAGTCAACATACCACATATTGCTTAGAGAAGAGAAGGTACTTTGTCGGGGTCACTTTGTGATTCGCTGTCTATGTAATGTTTCATGATTTTTTGTGCAGGTTCATGATATATCCAGGATTTATAAACTTTACATGATTTGGAAAAACAACAAAGATGCTGCCACCCCAAAAACATTTCAAGAACAAAAAAGCTTCCTCCAAGAAGAAAAAGGCTGCCACCAGAAGGCCAACCTAGTGGTTTAGGAGTCCTAGCTGCTGCGTTCAAACAGGTTGATTTCTGCTCATGTTCAACATCTGATCTCTATTAATTTTTTATGGATTACAAGTTGCAGCATATTGTCCAGCAGGGAGAAGAATTTATGAACAAGGCTGAAGATATAGAGCCCGAAGATGCGGAAGCTGAAGGTTCAGAGGCTAAATTTGCTAACAAGCGTATGCTGGTTTCAAGGGGAGCTGGTGGAGCTATTTCAAAGAAAAAAGTGGTAAACATTCATGTTTTGGAAATTTTTTTTAAAAAAATTAAGGTCCGTATTGACTTGTCTTTGCTGTCTTTAGGAGCTTCTTTTGGATATTATTGATCTATATGACAAGTATATGATATATGTCCAAGAGCACTTTTTGAACCACAACCTCTTTGAAACGGTTAGTCTTTTGTAGAAAACTAGTCGTTTGCATTTCACTTACCACTTTTTCTAAATTCTAAAAGCCCCTTTTCTGTTAGTTTGTATGATAGTCCCTGAGGGGGTTTTTGTGTGGATTGGAATGTGGCTGTTTTTGGGGGTGCGTTGGTGGGGGGAGTTGGTGGTGTCTTTTTCCTTAAGAAGGGAGGGGGGGGGAGGGGGGGAGGGGGGGGGGGGGGGGGAAAAAAGGGAGAGTGGGTGTTACTGTGTTTGTTTTTTTTGTTTTATTATAATTTTTTTTTTTGTTTTTTTTTGTTTCTGGGGAATTTTAGTTGGGTGGTTTGGTGGCTTTTTTTGTTTTTGTTTGTTTTTTTTATTTTTTTTTTTTTTTTTGTTGTTTTGTTTTTCTTTTTGTTTTTTTTTTTTAACCGAAAGCTTTATTAATAAAAGAGTTTGACAAACTGCCAAACAAATGGAGTACAAAGGAAGAAGGAAAGAAAAACTAAATAAAAAACGTGACACAACATCCGAGGGCCTCATTAAAAACCTCGCAGTGTACGAGGAAAAGAGAACCCAGTACACCATAATTAAACAAAAGCATTCGGAAAAACAGTAGACATAGATGTAATACCTGGTCCGAAACCCGCCCCTTTTCCCTACGGCATAGCCATCAAGAAAAGAACACGGGAACCTAGTCGACCTCCTTACGGCCTAACCATCAGAGGGAATTAGGCCCAGACCAAGATCTACACCCAGTGTACTGATATGCAGAACAACAGAAAATGACACTACCAGTCTGACGAAGCGAGACGTCAAACAAAGCGATAATTCGGAAGACCCGTCAAATCTCGAACACATTTGGAAAGAGCAAAACGTGGAATAGAGTCCCACCAATTGAAGCCTTGAGAAGAAGTCCCAAAATTAGCAAGCGCATCGGCAACCTGATTACCCTCACGAAAAATGTGAGAAGAACGAAACTGCATTTGTGAGATACGAAACATACATTTCCGCCACTCCACTCGAAGTTGCCATGGCACAAGATGAGGAGAACGAATGAAGTCCAGAACTAGAGTTGAGTCCACCTCCAACCAAATATGCTTCCAATCTCGAAGCCAGGCCAACTCAATTGCTTTAATCACTGCCATCACTTCAGCTGCAACCGAACTAGGGATGTCTAAATTGGAGCAAAAACAACCAACAACACGCCCCTTGTAGTCCCGAAATACACCACCATACCCTGCTTTTCCAGTATCATGCTTCCAAGCACCATCAGTATTTATTTTAAGAAAATTAACAGAGGGAGCATGCCAGTTGACCTCAATAATACGCGGAGCTCGACGAGGTCGGCAGATAACACCAAAACGCTTCACAATACAAAGATCTTGAGTAGAGTTCTTCATGCAACCTGTGGCTATCGTACTGGAGGCATTCACCTGACCCACCACCAAACGGCAAATAGAATGAAGATTTGGTTCAATATTGTCATACCTTGCTTTATTGCGCATTCTCCAAGTAAACCAAATTACGGAAGAAAAGCAAGAAACCCAAAGTTCTTTTAACTGAGGACTGCGATCACCCAACCCCCACTCTAGCATAGCAAGGAGAGAAGACGGTAAGACTGCACCTAACTCAAAGAAATCAGCCAATCGAAACCAAACAGAGGATACAAACGGGCAAGACATAAAAATATGCTCCAATGACTCCACATGATTGTAACAGAAAAGGCATCTTGAAGCTAGAGAAATTCCTCTTCTTTGCAAATGCACCTCAGATAAGATCCGGCCATGAAGAACCTTCCAAACCAAAATAGAAAAACGAGGTGGTGTGTAATTGAATGTTGTCATTCACCATTTTAGGTCATTATACTGCTTGCTTCTATCAGGGACAAGGACCTTTTTGGAAATTTCTATAGGTAAAGCATTGTTTTTTCAATATGGGGATGTGCAACGTTTAAGAGCATCTTCAAGGGATGCTATGAACATAATAGGCAAATATGTGATTTGATGGCTAATATGACACTAAATCTATCAGTTTGCCTAGTCAGTAAAACAGTGTGCTCAATGGAATAAGCAAACAGTTGCTGCAAATATCATTATATAATTTACTCTCTTTTTTACCATACATCATTTACTCTACTAATTCAAACTTTGGCAAACACTGTTGTGCTCTATGTGAAGTACTGAGTACAACATCCTGCTTAAGGAGCCACAAACAAAGACTATTTCGCCAACTGACACCTTTGAATTCAACTCAGAGTTTACCATTCAATAGGAAGAGTTGAGGTTTGGGATCTGTATTCCCTTTTTTTCGCTTAATCTTTCTATCAAAGTGAAGTTATCATTAAAACTGTAGTGATTGTCCAATTAGGTATCTTTCCCTCCATTGGATGAAGGAAGGATGAAAGGAAGAAGGTAATTGACGATGTTGATACAGGCAGGCGAGATGCTATTGATTGTGCGATTGTGAGGATCATGAAGACTAAGAACATGTTGGGGTTGGACCAGTTAATTCTGGAGTGTGTTGAGCAGTTAGAACAATTCAAGGTACTCCATTTCCAAATTTTCTGTCTTACGTTCTTTTGCTTTCCCAAGATTTCCGTACTATAACATGGTTATGGGTGGACTTGGAATATGCAGCCTGACATTTTAGCCATTGAGAAGCGTATTGAATATCTCATCCTCCATGAATACCTTGAGAGGGACAAAGAAGACCCCAACACTATCAAGTATATTCCATGAATCAATTGTTGGAGTTGCTTGGAGGAGGTGCTGAAAAGTATATGAGTATCAACAGGTTTTTTTTTTGTGGTTGGAATTGGGGTCTGATGTAAATACTATGTAGCTCCGTTTGAAATTCTAGGATTTTGAAGGGAGTAGAATTTTTTGGTACAATTGGCTAGTCAGGCCAGTTTTGGGCAATTCACTGATATTAGGCTTGTTCTAGGATAGCAACCATTGTTAGCGGTATCTTCTCTAGACTATACAATCAATTTTTTGTAATCTGAAATGTTGATATCCTACACTCTCTTGAGGATCCTGTTTACAAAGAATCAGTTAAAGTCGAAATCGTTCGAGTAATCTGTGTGAAAAGCATCAATGTGTGAATCTGTGTGAAAAGCATCAATGTGTGAACGTCTAAATGCTCTTTAGTACCTACTTTTGTCGTTAGTGTATGGTGTTCAGAATTCTATCCCAATGCAATGGTGGGGCTGCGGAGGAAGCCACTGGTATTGACTTCCACTAAAACTCTCATCTCCCAATGCAAGGCTTGATATAGATACCAACCAAGCTCTCGTCAACAGAAAAAAAAAAAAAAAAAAGCAAGGTCCAAGAGTTTGCCGCTCCAAATTCCTACACAATCCAAATATCGTATCGGCATTGTGGTACAACAGGATTTGCAGTGACAAATACATAGGTAGTCCCCCAACAAACTTAGAGTCCCTTCAGAGTCTTCGATCGGGGATTGGAACCTCGTAATATTTGTATTTCTCGCTAACCAAATCAAGGCTTAAAATCTCCGGCCTTCTTCAAATGGATAACCCAGCCTCCAACTCAAAGAATTGTTCAAACACACTGCCGCTTTTGAGTCAATATGAAACCCATTCCCATTGCAAGGCATGCTTTCAATCCTTTTCCACGAGTTGGATATGAAGCTGTAGATGTTCACCTCACAGATCTCAACAACATTATTCGAACCACGATGCTCCACAGTTTCCACAACTTTATAGTCGTCATTAGTTGAATCATAGCCAAATCCATATTGTGCTACTACTCTTCTCATTGTCCTCGAACTTGATGAGGGCCAAAGACGCTCATAGTCGTTGGAGTGAATCTTCTTTATTTTTTTAATGGACGGGTTCCACAAACCTAACAAGGCACCGTCGTAGCTTCTTACACAAACCAAACCATTAGAGCAGCCGATTATCTCATTGTCAGATCCTCGTAACCGACCTGATGATTCGATTTCTGCAACGGCGGTCCCAAAGGTATCATTTTCGTACAAAGGCAACAAGAAGAAATCAAACACGTCACCAATTAAGGCTTGTAGTAAAATGGTTCGACAAGAGCTGGTTTTGATGGAGCGCTGATGGTGCGCTTTGATGAAGCGTGGGTCGCGGATGGAAGCATTCCAAGCTTTGGAAACACACGTGCATCGGATGACATCATGGGGATGAAGCCGTGTAAGGATGTCAAAGAGCAGCTCCGGTGGGAGATTGTCTGCCATTATTAATTATATATGGTTTAAGAAATCAGAGAAGATGAATCAAGTCGGAAGAAAGTTGGAACAAACAATACTGGTTCGTTTTATGTATGTATAGGTGTACTGCCACTAGTCCTTATATAACTAGGTGTAGGGAAATATAAAGGAAGCTAATCTACTTCTTCCTGATTCATTAGAATTACTAGGAAAAGTATAACTAGGAAAAGGGTTAAGGACAAGAAATCCATATGGTTTTAGTAAAGTCATTCTAGAGAGGAAGAGCCATGTTTTGATGGAGCGTTGACAATACGTTTTTGACGATGAAACATTGGTCGAGGATGGAAGCATTTCAAGCTTTGGAAATACACATAATGCATCCGATCAGATGACGGAGGACTGCAGAAGTAAAATGATGTCAAAGGATGAGCTCCAATGAGAGATTATCCGACATTGATGATCACACAGAGAACGTAGGATAAATATCAATTGGACAAAAATCAATTCATAAGTCTTATATTTGATTTTTCAAGAAGGAATCAGACAAGAAATTCGAGCTTTATGTGAATACAAATTCTTGATTTACTGAGTCACTAACCATTTTACCAATTACATTTTTTTCTTCATCCAATCGACATTGAAGTGGGGGAAATGTCATTGTAATTGAGAGTTTAATCTAAACCCCTTAACAAAAGGAAGCCAACTGATCATGTGCACACATATTGCAGTTGAGATTTGAATGTACGAAAATATGATTGAACTTCACTTTTAGTTTGAGTTTTTCTATTGAAAAAGATTTCAGATGAGAAAATGAAACAAGGTAGGAATTGTCCACTCAGCAAACGATGACTTGTAATCACACATTATCCAAACAAAAAGGATATGGTGCATGCGTGGCACCACCCTACTGGAGGCAAACGATTTGTCTCGCGTTTGCAGGATCAGATAATACTTGCCAATAGGCCCAAAAACTTCACTTTAATTCAAAGCCTCTCAATTTTTGGCCTTTATTATAATAATATCCATTAAAACTTTAGTCCATCGCACCACAAACACCAGCAAGAAAAACAGAGGAAAAACCACCACCAACATAGCAAATTAAACACATGGCTAGCTGCGGCATGGCATCAGCTGCCTCCGGATTTGTGGTGGCATCACCCAATGTTGCGGCGGCCAACGGCGGCTCCGCCTCTAGCCGGAGTGGCATGTTGTTTTTCTCTTCAAAGAACAACTCCACCAGCAGCAGAAACAATGCAAGGTTTGTGATAAGGGCAGCTGATGAGGCAGCTGCGCCTGCAGCGGCCACCGCAGCGCCGGAGGGGGCCGCTACTCCGAAGCCTAAGCCACCACCGATTGGACCCAAGAGAGGAACTAAGGTTAGTTCAAGTTTAGAAACTAAATTCTCTTTTCCAAGTGTTGTTGTGGTGAGTTCTCTATAGTTGTTTAGTTG
This sequence comes from Spiraea crenata, assembly GCA_033992175.1. NCBI lineage: Eukaryota > Viridiplantae > Streptophyta > Magnoliopsida > Rosales > Rosaceae > Spiraea > Spiraea crenata. The sequence goes on along the minus strand of JAVBHV010000055.1, from coordinate 26,464 downwards.
GAATTGCTGAATTGAGAAAATTGGACCCAGAAAAGGTTATGTTGGCCAAATATATATGTTCTTCAATAATTTTAGATAACACCAACTTGGAAACATAGATATTGACTACTTTGATAATTTCATCACATGAAGGTTACTAGACTGTTGTGTATGAATAAGTTGATGTGCTTTTGAAACACAGGTGAAGATTCTGAGGAAGGAGTCCTACTGGTTCAAAGGCATTGGATCAGTTGTAGCTGTGGATCAGGTTCAACATCTCTGACCTCGCTTTCTCTTATCAGTTTTAACCCTGAAACGAAAACGAAGATGTTTGTGCTTGAAGTTTCTGATTTGCTCTGTTGATGTTCATCTTGCAGGACCCCAACACTCGTTACCCCGTTGTTGTTCGATTCAACAAAGTTAACTATGCCAACGTGTCCACAAATAACTATGCATTGGACGAGATTGAAGAAGTTAAATGAGTTTGTAGTAGCACTGTAAATTGTAATCTTATTGATTCTCCTTCTATCAGTTTCTTCCTTGTTGGTGCGCTTTATTGTGTATCATACTCTGTGATTTCTTCCACCTTTTCTTAGTTAATGTTTTCAATCAACAATTGCTAAAAATTGATGTATTCATAGAGTATACATTGTAGTTTATAGATCCAAAACAAGCATGTTTCTTTCAACTTGAACTGAAACTCCAATACTAAGTGAACAAACGTTGCCACTACCTGCTGATGAAATAGGACAAGTTGGACTCCAAACGAAATGCTAATGGACTAGTCTGAGTTCTAACTCGAGCTTCCTGTTGGTAGTCTAATCGATGTACTAGTTCTTCGAACCTCGGGGCTTTATGGGGGTGGGTGGGCATGACAGTTCCTCTGGCCGAGTTAATCTAACTTCTTTGGCCGTTGGTGTTGTTTTTGAGCATGCTTCAGACTTTGTTTTTGTCGGCTGCAATGATAAGTATGAGAGTTCAGATTCTACTCCGGTTTAGCACTCCATCTTGATCAGTAGTACTCAGCTGAAGCAAATACTACTACAGAAGAAATGCAAAAGGGCTGTACTGGAAGATCAATGTCCAAAGCAAAGAACTCAAGAAAACTAGAGGTGGTTTTGTTCGAGAATACTACAAATTGCATAAATAAAAGGCTTTTCCATAAAGCAAAAAGAGTTTATTTCCCAAGATAACCTATCAGATTACAAAGATTTCAAGTAATCTAGAACTAACCTATACAGACACAACACTTTCTTAAACTCTTCCATCAAATCCATCCAGAAGGCCTGACCACATTCCCTTCACAGGTGGTAGCTGAGCAACAAAGGCGTTCCAAGGTGGGTAACCAATGCCACTGCCACGAACACGTCCATCCAGGCGAAGAGATATATAACTGTAAACAAACAACAAGTGGCGCAATTAGTCAATAAGTAATTATCTTACAATGATCATAAAGCATTTGCAGCACAACGTTTACAATGATCCCCCCCTAGAACATATTGTTCACAGCACAACGTTTACAATGATCATAAAGCATTTGCAGACTCGCATTAAGATGATCTTTGTGGAATGAAAAACACAAGTATGTAGGAAAAACTTACACAGGAGAGTCGGAGGAGACACCAGCAAGCTTCTTTTGTTCATCTAACCAGCTACAATTTACAACGAAAAGTGTATGCGTATGATAAGAGGAAGAACAAATTGAAATTGACTAATCACAGTGTTTTGAGCAATGGTTTACTCACTTGGTCCATTCAGTAACATAAATTGGAGTAAGCTGCCAGAGCCTCTTCCTCTTTGCGGTAATATCCTTAGTGTCTTCACTTTCTTCAAAATCGAAACTAGGCAAGTTACCATCAGTAACAAAGGGCACAACGAGCACCCCCCGTTCCACAAGCCCTTCTGTGAAAGGTTCACTTCGCTTAAACGATTCTGTGATGAACGATGCAGGGCCAGAACATATTACAAGCCGAGCAATCCCTCTCAAAGTGCTAAGAGGAATGACCTTCTTTTCACTAACTCGAAGCTTGAGATTTGCAAGGTTTTCCTCCCTTGAGAGCCTGGCAATCTGTGCATTCTTAGCCTTGTTCTCGTTCCAATACAAGAATGCGAAGAGAGACACTGCTGCAAGGTCTATGCCAAGACCCTTCGCAATTTCGGTGGCGTCTAGTGCTCTGGAAGAGTTTGTTAGTGCTGCTATCAACTGTGTGATTGCTATTAGTCCTCCTAAACCGCCACTTGCGATAAAAGCAAGGTAGAAAAACATCCGAACAGAACGAAAGGGAGTGAGAACTTCACTCCTAATCCTGGCGGTGGAGCTGAGGATTCACAAACACAAATATGATTACAAGGAGGCCTCATATAGCACAAGGCATTGGATGTCAAAGCACCGAAGTGAGCATAAATGCTGTAAAGTCGAATACCGAAGTGAGCATAAATGCTGTAAAGTCGAATTCTGAAACAACTCCATTACTTGTCTACACATATCATCTCAAAAGTATTTCCATGAACAATCGAAACAGGTATAATTAGGCCAAAAACTAAACTGCCAACACTACGGCACAACAGCCAATCAAAGCAGTTTTGTCATATCCAAAGCCAGTTATACAAGATAACATTAAGATAAGGTGTAGATTTCCTATCATATGAAACAATCAATCATCTGAAAACACTAGAAAAAGAGATCATCTGAAGGTTGGAAATTAACGGAACCGAAATTAGGCAAAGATGATGACCTGATATCATTGGAAGAAGATTGCTTATCAGATGCAAAGCAGGTGATGGTTAAAGCCTTGCGCTTTGTGGTGTGCAGATTAAGAAATGGTGCTTTCGTACATGAAAATGACCAGAGTGCTGCTCTGCTTCCATTGCTACTGAGTTTGTAACGAGGCTGATTTGGAGGTTTGAGACTGTAAAATGGAGGGTTTGCCACAGAAGCCATTGCTACTGTTTGAATTTGGAGCTTTTTGGCTGCTCGTTAGAGTTTGCTAGTGTTTTCCTGGGAGGCCATATTTGGATGACCACAATGCTGCCACCTCCCACCCACTAAACCCGGCCAAGTGGTAAGTACCACCCATTCTTATTTCTCTCCTTTTTGTTTGTTTCTTGAGAAAAAGAAAACAACGTTTCTTTAAAATCACTATTAGAACTTACAGAAATGAGGAGAGCACGAGCATCCCCTTGTGCATTATACACTACAAGAAAATAAATACTAACAAGAAATCTACTTAGCAAATTTACTACAGTACGGTGAGGTGGATTAAAACTCTGGTTCATAAGGAGAGCACATTGCTATAGCAAACTTGGCCATTAGGCATTTCATGCTTTCCTCAAGGCAATTAGCATCTCCCTCTTCTGCTTATAATACACAAACATTTGATCCGGATTTGGGAGCTTCTTTTTGATTGCTGGGATTTCCGAGAAGTTGTTGACCCAATTACACAAGTGAGGAAACTCATTGGCATGCAAAACTTTGACACCAACCACTAGTTCAATGATCCCAAAAGAGGAGGCTATAAATCCCAAGGCCAAGTCAGCCAACCCAACTTCATTTCCACCAAAGAACTTCTTGTTCTCTCCTAAAGCTTGCTCTTCTAAGATCCTGAGTAGGTCCCTGACTTCCTTTGCTGCCTTGTCATGTTCTTCTCCATCAGCTATAAAGAATATGGCAAACGGAAGACCCTGCTTGATCAAACAAATCGAAATTCTTGTCTGATTAGTAATGACCGAAAAGGCTGAAACTTTAGGAAAGTATTACATATTATGTTAAGACTGTAAATCACCTTTTCATCTATAAACTTCGTCCAAAACCGCGCTAAGGCTCTCTGGTGAGGGTCATCCGGAAGCAACGGATTTTCTGGCCAAGTCTCCTCGATGTACTCGAGGATCAGAGAGGACTCTACAATCGGATTTCCATTGTGAACAAGCACTGGGATCTTCTTGTGAACTGGATTATACTGTAAAAGCAAATCACTCTTGTTAGCCAAATCCTCTTCTATGTATTCATACTTCACGCCCTTGAGCTCCAGAGCCCAAATCACTCTATAAGCGTATGGACTAGGCCAAGTCCCAAACAGCTTCACTTCTTCCATTTTCTTGTTCAATTTTTTTTTCATTTTCTTCCAACTCTGACCCCCTTAAATGTTTTGATTCTGTGAATGAAACGTGGAAATTCTTCTTGGCTTCCTTTTTGACCAATTGAGTCGACTTTTTCATTGACTTTGGGTGTGGCCCAAGAAGACCAATCTTGCTCTGCCAAGCGGAACTCCAATTTGAATCATATGCAATAGTTTCTACTCATTTTCATGGAAACCAAACAGAAAGTGGGAAATAAAATAATACCCAAAGTTTGAACTTTGAACCAAAAAGTTTATAAAACATAAGAAAAGCTAACCCACTGCAAGAAAGATCACATCTTTACAGAAATGGAGGAAGTGAAACTGCTTGGAACATGGCCTAGTCTCTTTTGTTACAGAGTCATATGGGCTCTAAGACTGAAGGGTGTGGAGTATGAATATGTGGAAGAAAATCTTACCAACAAGAGTGAACAGCTTCTGAAGTATAACCCAGTTCATAAGAAAATCCCGGTACTCGTCCATGGCGGAAAACCGATATGCGAGTCAACTGTCATTCTCGAATACATTGAGGAGGTTTGGCCACAGTATCCATTGCTTTCAGATGATCCTTATGAGAAGGCCATGGCTCGGTTTTGGATCAAGTTCGGAGAGGATAAGGTAAGACACATCAAATTATCATGGTCATCAAAGTATATTGTTAATCAAATGATATGATGGTATTTCATTTACTCGCATCTTCACAACTAACCAAATGATGCATTTGGGACTTTGCAGAGTTCGAGTTTTTATGCATATTTTAATTCGGTTGGTGAAGTACATGAGAAGGCCAAAAAGGAGGTCCAAGAAGTGTTGAGAACTATAGAAGAACATGGGATTGGGGAGAAGAAGTTTTTCGGAGGGGACGAAATAGGCATGGCAGACTTGGCATTTGGATGGATAGCTGGTTGGCTTGTAGCCATGGAACAAGCAGCAGGTTCGAAGTTGCTAGAGCCTAATATGTTTCCTCACTTGCAAACTTGGATCAAGAATTTTAAAGATGTGCCTGTGATCAAAGAAAACCTTCCCGATCATGATGAAATGTTGGCCTACTTCAAATCCCTAAGAGAGAGGTTTGTCACAGCAGCTAGATCATAGAGAATATTGTGTAAGAGACTAGTATCCAATACATTACAAGCATGAGAGATTCGGTGACATTAATTTCAATGGGAGCCACAATGATATGCAATGGACTATCATTTATATAGACCTTATAAGTTTCAATCGCCTCCTCGTATGTGCGTAATTGCAATCTATGTTTTTTTTTTCTACAATACAGGCATGAGTGATGTTTTCCCACTACACAATGCTGCTATCTGTGTATTTATCTTTACCAATAATTCCCACGATATTAAAGTTCTTGCAGTCCTATTTTCCATATGTTTACAGGGACTTTATATGGATGCGTCTGCGTTGCACATAAAAAGTAAACTTTCACAAGTGGCAATCAAACAGAAGGAAGAAATTACTGTGGAAACAAAGCACAAGGCGGACACACACAAACTTTTTCTTTATTTTCAAGCTAAAATGAGAAAAACTTACCGGTCAACGTTTCACGGTTGGTTGTTTTGCTACTATTGGAGCTAAAAGGTGGAACACCTTCCAAGTGCTTGTCTTAACGAGCTCTTCACATTGCATATCCTTAGTTCTTTAATTTCTTGCTGTGACATCATCACTCACGTTCACCTTGATTCAATTATGCATCCAATTAATTAGGTTATCTATAATTTGACTCTTGACACAATCACCTAAGGATATCATATTCTATATAAAAAGATGCCAATTCCCCACATGAATCCTTAAAGCAATGTTCTTCTGCACAAGAAACCAGTTGGTATTAATAGATCTAGAAACCCACCAAAATAGAAATCAGAACACAGTTACGTAGGAAAAATGGCTGAATTAAGATTGTTTGGAGCCTGGCCAAGTCCAATTGTTTGGAGGGTGATATGGGCACTAAAGCTCAAGGGAGTGGAATATGAGTATGTAGAAGAGGATGTGTTGCACAATAAAAGTGACGAGCTCCTCAAGTACAACCCAGTGCACAAGAAGGTTCCTGGGGGAATTCTTGCTTCTTCAATACGAAATGCGGAATTCTTCACAAATGTATCCAACAATTTTGTAGAGAGACTGGGGGACTGTTTCCTTGAGGCTTCTGCAGCTTTTCTTCCTTGAGGACGAGTCATTGGAGTAGGGGTATGATATGTGTCACTATAATCGGCTAAATTCACTTCAACTGGGGTTGCTCCAGTGAATCTTCTATCGATTCACCTTCACCTATGGAATCGTTGATGAGATCATTTGAAGTAGGAGTTGGATCCTTGTTTACGACAATTCGGTACCTCAGGCAATCCTTGACAATCTCCCAAGAACTATGATGTGTGAAGCTATTGCCTTTTTCAACACCAAACCACAATTGCGCATGCTTTATCTATTAAAATTATCAAAATTAAACATAAAAATTATAATGTTCGAAAAAAAAATACAAAATATTTATCTCTTCATCCAAAGCATAGCCACTTCCGGTATTTTCCTTCACTTTTCCCAATGCCTCCTTCCATTTTGTGAAGTCCATGCCCAAACCCCTCCAATGACTCATTAAACCTCCTTTATTTCGAATCGTGTCGGGTATATTAGCAGAAAAGTGAGAAACAATTTTTTGCCACATTTGGGATGCTTGCATTTCGTCACCGGTGGCCGGGTCATGGCATAAAAAATTTCCAAGATTCGCACAATTGGATATTTTCTTCATTGGACCATGAAGTAACCAGGGCTTGTGGGGCAGTTTCATTGTGACGAAACATTTTGCTGCCATCTGTGTATTTAAGAGCATTTGCACAACAACGCCAAAAGGCGGGTGCAAAGGTGTGATTGCGAAAGCAAAGCTGCCCCTCCTGCAAAAAACCACTTTGCATCACAGAGGTGCTGCCAAGCACTGTTCACGGCGGGCGGGTGCAAGAGGCGAGGTGGAGGGGCTGCCTTTCGCCCCTGCACTATTCTGGGCGGATGGTGGTGCAGCTGACATCAGCACTCCACTCAACTGCCGTTTATTTTTTTTTATTGCGACGCGTGCATCTCAAGCGCCAAGGGCGCACGTGAAGCCAGGAGCTGGTTTGAGTGCGGGCCACGTGGCTTGGTTTGGGCCCTTCGATCTTTACATCCAACGGCCCAGGTTTTTTTTTAAAAAATATATAACAAATCCAAAGAATTATGAAAAAATGCAAAAATTTTTTTGAAAAATAGGAAAATGCGAAAAAAATTCAAAAAATTATGAAAAAAATGTAAAAAAAATATTATGTAATATTTTGCTTGAGCTTTATGTAATGGTTTGTTTGAGATTTTAAATAAAAGTTTATGTATTTTTTGATTGGATGCTATTTAATTATATAATAATTACCAAATTTATTTAACCACACATATTTATAGAGCATTTCCACCCATAGGGGCGGGTGCAAGGGGCAAGGATTTTGCCCAAAGGTGGTACTATTCACATGGGCCCCACAAGGGCAAGGGAAGAGGTGATCACTATTCATCAAAATTAAAAAAATAGATAAATATTCTAAAAATCTCCACCAACCAATATGTTCAATCATTTTACCAAAATTTCTTACCCGTCGTAAATACCAAGGAAATTTTTACAACATTTTCACAAAAATTTCACCTTTTTTTTCAAATTTTTTATTATTATTTTCACATTTTTTAGTACTAAAGTACTAAAATTAATACAACAACTTTTATTTCATAACTCAAGCAAAACATTACATAATTTTTTGAGTTTTTTTTCCCTCATTTTATTTGGAATTTTTTGTCCAAATATTTCCTGGCCATCAGATCTGGAGATCAAAGGCCAAATTGAAGCCACATGGCAAAAATAAAAATAGTCCCTCGACCCCAGCCCCCACGCGCCACACGAGCCTTCTTCCCCCGCCCAACACGCGCGCTGCACCTCTGCCCCGCCTTTGCTACTGTACATGGGTGAGAAACCGCCCCTTGCCCCGCCTTTCCGCCCCGCCTCTCGCCTATAGTACCTGCCCGGCCCTTGCCAGTGGAAACGGTTTTTGGGCTGGGAGGGGCGACACGTCAGCCACCCGCCCCTTTGCCCCCGCCTTTTTGCCTACCAGTGGAAATGCTCTAAGGATTCAGTTCATGGGACACATATTTTGACACACTTTGTTACCTAAAAAAGTGAAAAAAATAAATGAAGGGCTACATAACATTGTTTTTGGGTTTAAAATTATATTAACTCAAAATTGATCTAAGCTATTTAAAGTGGAAAATTCTAATGGTGTACAAAGTGTGTCAAAATATATGTCTTTTTAATGTGTACCAGAAACCGTACCCTTTATCTTTAGCAATAGTTCCCACTATATTAAAGTTCTTGCAGTTCTATTTTCCATATGTTTGCAGGAACTTTATAGGGATGTTTCTGCATTGGAGATAAAAAGTAAACTTTCACAAGTAGCAATCAAACAGAAGGAAGAAAAGACTCTGGAAACAAAGCACAAAGAGACTTGTTCTTTATTCTAGCTAAAACGACTTACCTGTCAACATTGCACGTGACGGTTAGTTGTCATGCTACTATTGGAGTTAATGTCCGATAAGCCTATCAATCGTGGACCCCCACCTGTAAGATGTAGAACTCTTGCCAAGTGCTTCTCAGAGCTCTTCACATTAAATATCCTTAGTTCTTTAGTTTCTTGTTGTGACATCATCACTCACGTAACTTCACCTTGAGTAACTTGACTCTTGACAAAGAGGCGAATTCCCCAATGAAACCTTAAAGCAATGTTCTTGTGCACAAGAAACCAATTGGCATAAATAGATCTACAAACCCACCAAAGTAGAAACCAGACCACAACTACATAGGAAAATGGCAGAAGTAAGATTGTTTGGAGTATGGCCAAGTCCATATGTTTGGAGGGTGAGATGGGCACTAAAGCTTAAGGGAGTGGAATACGAGTATGTAGAAGAGGACATGTTCAATAAAAGTGATGAGCTCCTCAAGTACAACCCAGTGCACAAGAAGGTTCCTGTGCTTGTTCATGATGGAAAACCAATTGCAGAGTCTATCGTCATTCTCGAGTACATTGAAGAGGCATGGCCACAGAACCCCTTGCTCCCAAAAGACCCCCACCAAAAAGCCGAAGCTCGGTTCTGGGCAAATTTTATAGAGGTAATTGTATAGCACTTAACAGTTACCATATTATGTTATCGAGATTGATAGTATAGTAACATATCACGTTAGACTAATTGGGTGGCTTTTGTCACACAGATTCGAGCTTTCCTTGGATTCTATTTTGCTAGTGGGGAAGAACAAGTGAAAGCAGTAAAAGAGGCACAGGAGAATCTTAGAATCTTGGAAGACCATGGCCTGGGCAACAAGAAGTTTTTCGGGGGAGACGAGTTTGGATTGGCTGATTTAGCATTCGGGTGGATAGCTTGGTGGCTAGACGTTATGGAGGAGGCAGCTGGGGTTAAAGTACTTGAATTCGATAGCTTTCCTCGCTTGCAGGCATGGATTGAAAGCTTCAAAAAGTTGCCAACAATCAAAGACAATCTTCCTGAGCGGAGTGCATTGTTGGCCTACTTCAAAGGCCGAAGACAAATGTCCGTTCCTTCAGCAGCACAATCATAAGCAATACAATGACATATGTGCACTGATCATTTCCTTGTTACTTCTCGTATTGTATTCGGTGTGTACCGTTGTTTCTGTATTCGTATTCATCTGATCATTTCCTTGTTACTTCTCGTATTGTATTCGTTGTGTACCGTTGTTTCTGTGTTCGTAATATACCGCTGTAACCTCATTTTCGATGAACTCTCTGCGGTGGGATGGTTTGCAGTTACTAGTTTAAAATTTAGATTGTGGCTTGTGGTTGGAGGTAAGAAAGCAGATTTTCAAGGTGTTGGGATTGGCGGCGGTGGTGGTCGTCAGTTAAAGGGGGGTACTGGTTGTTTGATGACTGAAACAAAAAATTTTTAGATGAGTTCATAATTTTAGAAGAGGTAAAATTGGAAAGTTATTAGATATGGAGTGTATTAATAAATTTATGGGGTATAAATAAAATTTCCAAAAGCTAACCCACTGCAAGAAAGATCAAGTCTTTACAGAAATGGAGGAAGTGAAGCTGCTTGGAACATGGCCTAGTCTCTTTTTACAGAGTCATATGGGCTCTAAAACTGAAGGGTGTGAAGTATGAATATGTGGAAGAAAATCTTACCAACAAGAGTGAACAACTTTTGAAGTATAACCCGGTTCATAAGAAAATCCCGGTACTCGTCCATGGCGGAAAACCAATATGCGAGTCCACTGTCATTCTCGAATACATTGACGAGGTTTGGCCACAGAATCCATTGCTTTCAGATGATCCTTTTGAGAAGGCCATGGCTCGGTTTTGGATCAAGTTCGGAGAGGATAAGGTGAGACACATCAAATTATCTTGGTCATGAAAGTATATTATTAATTAGATGATGTGACAGCATTTCATTTACTCGTATCTTCACAACTAACCCAATGTTGCATTGGGGCTTTGCATATGCATATTTTACTTCGGTTGGTTATGTACTTGAGAAGGCCAAAAGGGAGGTCCAAAGTAGTGTTGAGAACTTTAGAAGAATATGGGATTGGGGAGAAGTAGCTTTTCGAAGGGGACAAAATTGGGATGGCATTTGGATGGATAGCTGGCTGGCTTGGAGCCATGGAACAAGCATCAGGTTTGAAGCTGTTAGAGCCTAATATGTTTCCTCACTCACGCCCGTGCAAGCAAAAATCTACATCATCACTGACGTACGTAGTAACGTATGCCCCTTCAGTCATGGAAAAGGCACTTCAGGCACATAATTGGGGAAATCGGAAGGCACTCACACATGTTACCTTGGCTCTTGATGTATGCATACGCATGTTCAGTGATTTCGAAACTTTCCTGCTCTTAACCCTGAAATTTGGAGACGCAGCGACATATCTTGCGTACATATGAGTTAAAAATTGACTGTTGAACCCAAAAGCTTCCCTCACTCACAGGCATGGATTCAGAGGTTGAAGGAGGTTCACACAATCAAAGAGAGCCTTCCTGATCATGATGCAATGTCGACCTTTTTCATAAGCCTATGAGCAAGATTTTTGGCTTCACCAGGAAAACGATGAACATCTGAACACCTAAATGCTGCCATTTGTGCATTTATCTTTACCAGTAACTAGAAATGTTGACCCGCGCGATGCTGCGGGTTTAATGACGTGATGTAATAAGAATAACTGTATAAATTTTTTGAAGAACAGATGTTTATGAGTGGACAATTTGAATGCAGAATGATACTTTTTGATTTAGCTAGTAGTTGGAGGTGAGGAAGGAATGATATTGAAAGGAAAGTTTTGATACTGGATATTTCTTTTGGCTGTGTTTTTTGTGGTTGGTTGTTGTATTACAGCATAAGTATAACCATAAGAAATTTTGGAAAAGATTAGGAATATGTAGGTATCATGGTATCCAGTACTGGTAGTGCTGATAGTGAAACTTCAGTCTATTAGTTATCAGACAATAAAGTGGAATAAAGCACATTAATAGGATAACGTTTTTACAACACAATTGAAAGAGTTTGTCAGATAGATAGTACCATATAGGTAGTTAAATTCCTGGAACAATATAATGAAAAAGGAAGATTATACATAAAGTAACTAATTCATGTAGTGAAGATTATGATTTATGCAAAAGCAAGCTTAGTAGAAACCAGGGATAAAAACAAACCAATAACATATGAGCATATGAAATAGAAAATGGCAGTTTTGCACAGCTAAAAGGATAAAGCAGTATAAATATTTACATATCTATGATTACATTACTTTGCTATATTAACAGTGCAAGCAGGAGTCAAGAAATTAACTTAATGTTAAACCGAGCTTGGGTAGTTCATAGTGCTTGCTATGTTAAAATACTAAATGTATATTAACAGTGCAAGCACTATTCAAAAAATTAGCAAAAAATTAAACCAAGCTTGGGCAGTTTTTGTATCCTATTGTTTATAAACTGTTATATACAGTGCAAAAAATGTGGTTTTGGCTTGCAGATGACTGGTTTCCAGTGGATTGAATTTATTTCTTCTGTTGCTTTGGCATTTTGAACCTGCAGTCAAATACATGGAATATTGGTGAAAAAACCTGGTGTTTAATGTGGAGGAAATGTGAGTTAGTTATAATTGGGAGTATATGCGTGTATTTAGAGCAATTCTAGATCTTGAGTGGTTGAGGTAGATATAGAAGAGTATCTTATGAGGATATAAAACAAATTAAGAAACATTGTGTTTGGGTGAGTGCTGAAGAGAGTAATGTCAAAGACAGTTTGTTCATGTACAGATAGAACATTATGATCAGAAAGTTAAGTAGCTGTCTGTGTTATTTGTTGAAGATGGCTGGGGAAAAGGGAAACAAATGAAGGAAAAGATAGCAAGGAGATTTGGAAAGTTTGAAGTTTTATCAAGTAATGTTAGTGTTTTTCAGGTTTAATGGCAGTGTTTACTGGTAATGGGAATACAATTTACAGAAAAAAAAAAGAAAGTGTGCGGAAAAGAAGAAAAGGAAACATGTGGATAAAATGGAGTGAAAAGAGTATATTAAAGGGAATATGAAAATAGTGAGATAATGATGGACATACTGGGTTTTCTGCAGTGGTAAATTTGATTTTTCACTGGCTGAACTTGTGCTTTTCAGGTAAGAGCTGAGGAGAACATCATCAGGGTCTTCTGCTTCTTCAGGTTTGTTGGTGTCACCATGTTTTTCACTTATTGGAAAGCAAAGTGTGGAAAGGAAGAGAAAACAGGGAATATTGTTAGTAGCTAACAATGTGTAAGAATTTTCTGCAAAAATAGGTTTATGGAATGGATGCTGACCTTCTGAATTTGTTCACATCTTCTGAAGAGGAGCTGAAAAGTTTTCTTTTTACTGGTTGTTTTGATTTGATTGGTGATCCAGGAGATGGTTCTTGTGCTGTGGAGCTGGTTGAAATTGTTGACAGAGCAGTGGAAGGTGCTATTGTCTGAGGAGGAGGAGTGTGTGGAAGCTCTGGTTGCTCATCGAAGATTGCTTGGACTATGTAGTCAGCATAGGCAGAACCTGCTTTACTCTGGCCAAACTTGAGTTGGAAGAGTTTTGGTGTGTGCAAAACGTGCATAAGAGAAGGTGGAATGATTTTTTTATCAGTAAAACCTTCTTTGAAAACTAAATCAGAGCACGTTACGCCAAATAGTTTTTCAGCGGTTCTTCCAATGATCACTGCATTTGTTGTATTCGTAGCATCTTCCAGGATTAAAGTTATTCTAAACCTGCATTTGGAATGAGTAAGATATTTGAACCTTCAATTAGTGTTGTAAATAATAATGGGAAGAGAATGGTATAGAGGTGATATTTATGCAATTTGCATTACCAAGGAGCAGGCAATCCTTTGAGGTCTCCATCTGTCGGACACGTTGGTTGGCCAGTAGAGAGGTTTTTGAGCTGCTTGAAGCATATTGGGCAAGCCTCATAATACCAGTCGTGTTCTGCAAAAAAATCTGCAATATATGCTCTGCAATGCAGTGGAGTATCCTGAAAAGTTTTGGAATAGAATTGTTATGAAGTAGAAATATGTAAGCAGGTTGATGTTGAAAATGTGGTGAACAATGTGTTGTTTTTCTTCCTATGCATAACGATTTCACTACTTTGATAACGTGGTTTTTAATGCTTTCCATACCATTTTCATTTTCAAACTTTCATTCAACCATATATATACATACAGTTTATGTTAAATACACTAATAACATTAATAATTTAATTCAGTTAGCCAACTAAATCCTCCAGTGCCAGTAATTGGCAACACTATTACACAACATTTTATACCGAAAAAATACAACGATTGACAACCAACTTCATCCCAGCTTCACCACAGCTAACAAAACTCAAATTTCAGATTTGAAAATAAACTAAAATCAGCTATAACCATATATCCTAAATACATGGACTACAAAAATCAGGGATTTGATCTAAGAGATAAATGCTGTATTTGAATGTAAAGAGTGGTTATAAATGTATTCATTAAGTTTTGAATGTGCATGGTTTAAAGATAATACAATGCATTTAGTATTTAGTATATAATTGAATATTATTGGAAAGTAGTGTTTTTACCTTCATGTCATCTCCTTCCAGAACATTTAACTCTGAAACAGAATATATTTTTGCATTTTCTAATTGTTGTCCGGATGGTGGTGTCTTTGTTGAAGGTGGGAGTAGTAGCAAAGCATCTGTCTGGGAGAAACTGGGTTGGCAATTAGTGTGGCAAATGTGAGTACGCAGTTAGACTATGGTTGAAAATGATGGGGAAAATTCTTAGCTAAAATTTTTTTTACCTGGTCTTATATGCAGCAAATTCTGGCATGTCCAAGTTGATGTAAGTGCAAGTTGCATAAGTGCTTGACAGCACAATTTTCTCTGGATGGTAAAGAGTTCAGAGTTATGTAGAATTTCAGAAGAATTGAGTGGAGATATTTTCAGTACCTTGGTATTCTCCGACTTTTAGACTTGTGAAAACAGCATATGCTGGTGGTTGAAATTGGTGAACAGCAGCTGGATTAAATTCTCTTGCAGCTTCTCCCCAAAGTGTTATCCTGATTTCTTTTTTGCTGTAGTATAGTGATGACAAAAAGTTTGATTAGGTTTAAAATCAGAGAGTATATGGATAATTAGGAGATAATTTGTTAGTGAGTATACTCTAAATTTGCGATGTAGACATCGCATTTTGTTTCTGTTCTTCCAGTGCTGAGAGTGATTTCTTCTAGATCTTGGAGTTGAGTAATATGTCCAACAACATCTTGTAATTTGGAAGTATCATAATGCAATGTTAGTAGGGAATATATAGGTAAGAATAGAATAAGATGTATTTTAATAACTGAGGAAAGAATTGGTAATGAAGTGGTACATATAAGCATAGCTAATTACCTGTTAGTCTGACAGTGGTGTTTTTCCTCAGTGCAAGCATACTGTAGTCAGTCAGGTAAAAACGGTTCAAAGGAATTTGTGGATGGTTGCCTGGGAGTTCTTTAAAGACAGTTTTTGTGTTGATCATCAGTGAAGCAACGTGAGGCACACATTGATAGTTGGGTTTGCATTTTTTTGTAAAGCAGTTTGAAATCTCATAAACACTGCCTAATTTGATTTTTGGAGCAACTTCCTTGTAGGCAGTTTCATGAACGATTCCTTGGATTGCATCTCCCTGAAAAGTTAGAAAAGTAAGATAGAGTATTAAAAATGTAATTCTGGTATTGTAAAGTAGTGAATACAGGGTTAAACTTAGTTTGCAGTTGATATAATTCAAGTTAGTACTTTAGTTACTATTGTTTGGCTAACTGTAAATGAATGGTGAGATATAGTGTATGCTGTATTTTTGTTTGATTGAATAGAGTGGTGTAATTCCAGTTGGAAAATCTGGTCAGTTGACAATGCCTAGTAATATAAAAAATTTGTATTCAGTCTGTAAAAATGATAATGGAATGAAATGATGTTAGAAAAGCATAAACAAAATGTAAATTCGGTGTGGTTTAAGATCTGTTATCTTATTTGGAATAAAGGAGAAATCAAGCATAGGTAAATAGCAAAGTTGGCAATCAGTATGATAAAAAGAGTGGTTTAAGCAGTAAACATATTTAGGACAGGTGCTTATGTTCATAGAATTTAGGAAACAATCAAGAACAGGCAGGTATGTTTAACTCGAATAGAAGTTTTGAGATTGATTGATGTATGAAGAGGTTGTAGTAAGTAGAATTACAAACTATAATTGTATTTTTAGAGGAATTTACTATGTGAAAACTGTTATTACATAATAGTAAAATTGTATATAACAATGATCAGTAGTTGTATGAATTGTAATACTATACTTTTGATGATACAGTTAAATGAAAGTGTCAAATATTGGTGAAAAAATTTGTGAGTTAACAGAGAATTATAAGTAATATTGGGTAGGAAGAACTATTATACCAGTTGATCAACTAATATACATTCCAAACCAGTGTATTGCAGCTGGGGTCTGTATAGTCGTGTGCGCCACATGCGGCAGATTCTGGCTTCAATTTTAACATCGAGCTGTGAAGGTATAAGAGCATAGATTGGAGTAGTTGCCATTTTGTTAATACACTGGTGGAAGAAAAACGAAAGTTTCTGTTAGTATACGAATAAATAATGTAAAGAAGTAGTGTCTAAGATGCTGTGTTTGACAGAGTAAGAACCTGATGGCAAGTTTTTCAGAACATCTTTGTAGACAATGTTTTTTGCAAAATTGTTTGGAAGATTTTCATCATTTTGGATAAGGATTTTTAGACCTTTTCTTGAAGTGATCCTTGACAACGCTACATAGAGTTGTCCATGAGTAAAAACAGATTGAGGAAGGTATAAACCTACTTGTTTCAAGGATTGTCCCTGACTTTTGTTAATTGTCATTGCATAGCATGATCTGATAGGAAATTGCCTTCTTTTAAAAACAAATGGCCATTTTGTTTGTGTGGCTGAAAGAACTATCCTCGGGATGAACACTTTATGTCCTATGTTAGAACCAGTGAGAATTTTTGCTTCAATGACTCTATCAGCCATTTGGGTAATAATCAACCTGGTTCCATTACATAAGCCTAGAGATTGGTTCAAATTTCTGAGTAACATGATAGGCAATCCTATTTTCAGTGTTAAACAATGTGCAGGTAATCCATTGAACTCAAGTTGGTTCAGAAATTCTGGAGGATACATGATGCTCAGATTTTCAAAATTAGTGGTAGAAGAACATATAGAATCAGAGCTTAGATAAGTTCGTTTTTCTCCAGGTAATAAGCTTGTTGCAAAATCATTTATTTCTGTCACAACACTGTTTTTTGGTGTAATAATAGCTCTTTCCCTCAAATATGCCAAATTGGAAAAGTTTTCAGTAAAGTCAGGATAAGTTGCTGAAAAAAGAGCTTCTATAGGATTTGTGTGTGACTGTATTAACAAATCTGTAGGGATTTGAATCCATGATGCATCTTCATCATTTTCATGAGGTATGTCAACCAGTTGGCCATCACCTATTTTCAAAATCCAAGCAGCGAAATCTTTGATTTCCTGCTTTTCTCTTGGTGTAAGGTTTGGTTGTGATAGTCTCATGTTTTCTTTTAAACAGAAGATTTCAAAAGAGGGCCAAAGATATGAGCTGTTAAGAGATGCAGCAATAATTTCTTCTCTAGTTCCTCCTGAAACTACTGGCAATATCTGCCTGAAATCACCTCCTAATAGAAGTGGTTTTCCTCCAAATGGTTTTTGATTTTCAGAATTAGCGGAGTGAGATAGAAGATCACAAAGAGTTTTGTCTAAAGCTTCAAAACAATATTTGTGGTTCATTGGAGCTTCATCCCATACGATCAATTCAGCCTTTTCAATTAAGGTGGTAAGGTGACTTGTTTTTTTGATTTGGCAGGCTGATTGTTCTGTAAGATTTAAAGGGATTTTAAATCGGGAATGAGCTGTTCTACCACCAGGTAATAGCAATGATGCTATACCAGATGATGCCACTGCCAAAACTATTTTCCCTTCAGATCTGATCTTGTTTATGATAGCATGCCATAAGAAAGTTTTCCCACTGCCTCCATGGCCATAAACAAAGAACAGACCAGGTTTTTGTTGATTGACAGTGTTAATGACTGCATTATACACAGCTTTTTGTTGTTCATTTAATTGTGCTGTTAACTGTGCATGTTCTTGTTTCAAAACATTCACATCATAATTTAGTTCTTCCCTGACCAATTTCATTTTGATTTCTGACATTCGTTCTTCATTAGGCAGGGGTAGGCAGTGATCTTGTAAAGAAGTGGAAGCTGCATTGAAAAGTTGTTCTAATTCAAAGAGAAGGCAGTTTTGTATTTCAGATTCTGGTAGGGTCAGCTGTGGCATTTGGAAAGTTTTTCGGGTTTTATACAGTATGTCATCAGCTAGATTTT
The DNA here is from genome assembly GCA_033992175.1 of Spiraea crenata. Lineage (NCBI taxonomy): Eukaryota > Viridiplantae > Streptophyta > Magnoliopsida > Rosales > Rosaceae > Spiraea > Spiraea crenata. The sequence continues at coordinate 8,399 of JAVBHV010000055.1, read as the reverse complement.
CCCATATGGTATTGAAAAGGTCTTTTGGGTTGGCTACATCACAAAAGAGGATGATAGTGACAAATAACTGCCTTAATTCAGAGGCTGTAGCTAGGAATGCAGCATTTTGCAAGGCTTCAATCCACTCTCTATCATCACCTAGTAAACCTAGAGCTTGACAGGCAGCTTGGAATGAAGAGTGTTCAACACCATTGACAGTTTTCAAATGATCAAAGCTTAAGGGACCTTTCTGTATGTTTAGTAGCATTCTTAAATAATATAACTCACCACATGCAGGGTTGACATATGCTATTCTGCCTAGAGATTTTTGTTTCTGCCTAGGTTTCCAAGCTTTTGTGTGAGAGTCCCAAATGAATTTTGAAGGAAATTGTGCATAAGTTAAAGCTTTAGCTTGAGGGAAAAGTGCATTTGCTTCAAACCATTTTGTGAGCATGGTATCTTGAATATCTGGTCTATGTAAAACTGTTTCAAGTGATTGCTCAGTGTTAAATGTGATGTTTTGAGCGAATGGTAAATGAATTTGTAAGTATTCTACATGAGGTTGTCTGGAATGGATAGGATATTCAAATATGCGCCAAATTGCCTCATATGGAGATAGATACCTACAATTGAGATAGGCTAGAATTTCATCATTTGCTTTTTGTTCAAAAACTATTCTAGCTCTATCAGATCCTTTGTTCACATACTTGAATAAGTACTTTATCAGCATTGATTGGCAACATAATTCAACGTTTATGTGTGCATGAAATCTTAATAGCAGTTCTGCATTGTAAGGCACTACAAAACGGTTGTCAATCTTTATTCCATTCTTGACTACAAATCTGTTTTGATCATCACAGCGTTTATATGTGGGAAAACCATTTGTTTCAAAGATGGATTCAGATTTGTATGCCTTGGGAAAAGATTTTGAACAAACTTGTCCATGCATGCAAGGAGAGTTAGGATTCAATTCTCCACAGGGGCCATGGATCATGAATTGGTTAACAATGCTATAAAGCATCGGATGAGTATTTTTATCTGGTATTTCAGCTGAGATAATGGAGTCCATATCTGCTGCTGAAGAACACTTGAAAGCTGGTTTCAACCAGATCAGCATGTGAGAATGAGGAAGCCCTCTTTTTTGAAATTCAATTGTACAAACATCTGTTTGTAACAAAGTGAAATGGGTAGTTAGCAGAGGAAAATTAATGTAGAAAAGGGAATTTTGTCTTTTATTAAAAGAGATGTACAAAGTGTTTTGTTCTAATAAGACTGACCTGCATCTATATCCCCAAAGATTTGGCCAGATCTGATATAATTGATCATACTGTTAAGTTTCATTTTGAAAACTCTGGAAATGATATCAGGCCTATCTTCAGCTTTGTATCCAGGCTTTTTACTTAGCTCTCTACAAATTTCTGGCCATTTTACATTGCAAGTAAAAGTGATGAACAGATCAGGATTACCAAAATGCCTGCAAATTGCCATAGCATCTTGGTAATTGTTGAGCATATATCTAGGGCTGCCAGTGTAAGAGCTAGGTAAAATCACTTTTTGCCCTATAGTGTTTGGGTCAGTGTTGCCTTTTGAAACTGCATTATAAATATCTTTAAAGTGTTCATTCCGCAGCTTTTTTTGGTTTGTTCTAATGTAATACAATCTATCCTCTTCAATAGTTGCATAAGCATCAACTAAAAATTGTTGAAATAATCTCCCACCTTTTAACAATGTGTTTATTTCAGGCCCTCTTTCTTGAATTTGGTAGGCTATAAAGGCTCTCATTGAAACTGTTTCTCGTTTACGCTTGGGACCTGTATAACTGCTACTCCATTTTAAACCTAGCATATACCCATCTTCACCATAAGGGAATAAAATTGGATACTGAAGGGCCATAAACTTTGGATTCAATCTAGATACTCGCTGTAAACCCCCAGTTTTCAGTTGTATAACAATATCCCTATTTGAGTCATGAGCTCCTATATCACCAACAATTAAACCACCGATTTCATCACATGTAGGCTGTTCATATTGGCTGTTATCAGTTCCTTGCCTACCTAATATTCGCAGTTTTAAGTCAGTGAAAGAGGTTTGGTGCAATTTCTCTCTAGCTGTTCGGAAAAGTTTGATCAGTTCATTTGTTTCATCAAACATTTGGATAAGACTTTGGACAACAGTTTGATCAAGCTTTTCATTTCTTTGATTTGTATTCACAGCATTAAGACGTTGTTCTGCTTCATTTTGGCTGTCATGTATGTATAGCTGAGCAAATTTAGGGCATTCACCATCAGGGGGCAATAAAGAACCCATCAAATGGTGCACTTGACCACTAATTTTGAAAATGTAAGGTCCTGCTATATTGTTAACTGAATGATCAACTTTAGCTCCCATTGAAGTAAGGGAAAACATGGAGTTATAAGGTCTTATATTCTCTCTGAAAAGTAAGCTTTGGTGCCCATTATTTGGATCAAGTAGGGTTTCTAAAAGTGCAGGAGTTGGCTTTGGCATTGGAAGCTTTATTTTTCCTTGCTGACAGCAAAGAGAAAACAAAGGTTCCTTATTGGTGGATTGTTTTTGGATGGACTCTGCAAACCAGAAGAGAGCACCACAGTAAATGCAGTGATAAGCTTTGTCTCCTAAGTCTATGTACTCGTGAACAAACCCTACACATAGACAAAGGATATAGAACAAAAGACAAACCTAGAATGAGAATCAGAACTGTGAGGATGATGGCATTGAATGAAGAGATTAATTATAAAAAAGCAATACCTACTTTGTTTTCTATGTTGGTAAGAAGCTTGGCCTAACACCACGTTAGAAGTATGACCAACTGAGGATTCTCCTTTAGCTTGCTGGTTTTCTGCTATTTCATTTGTTGTTATGTCATTGGATATTCTGTTTTGAATGGATTTTCGTTTTCTAGTCACTTTTGAAGACAATGTTTTGGTAGTTTTGTTCAGTTCATAGTTTTTAGTGCTTGGTGCTTCAGAAACAGGAGTATAGAGTTGTGCATTATCTGTAAAACCAAATTCTTGACTCGTTTGAAGCAGGAAAGATTGATTTCCAGCTGTAACACTGCCTTGGCAAGAAGCTTCCCCTAACACAGATTTAGAAGGATTACCAAGTGGGGATTGTCCTGTGGTTTGTCGGCTTTTTGTTATTTCAGTTCTGATTATCTTGTTGGATATTATGTTTTGAATGGATTTTCGCTTTCTGGTAACTTTTGTAACAAATGGTTTAACAGCTTTGTTGCCTGGATAGTTTTCAAAGTTTGGTGGTTGAGAGGTAGAAGAAGTACAAAGTTGGTCATCAGCTGGAAGACCAGCTTTTTGACTCGCTTCCAACAGCAAATATCGATTTCTAGATTTTATGTTTTTCTCCATTAGATTCACAGTGTTTTTGATACAACAAACATGATAGCAGGAAGGTACAGGAAAATCTAGCAAGTATATATACAGAAACAGAAAAACTAAAACACAGGTAAACTAACTTACAGAGGAAACTTGAAAACAACAATTTGACAACAGCAACACAACTATCTTATGGAGAAATTTATTGTTCAAGAAAGCTAAAAAATATATGTGAGGCTAACCTGGATTGATGAATGATCTGAAAAAACTTGACCAATGTAAGCACAGAGAAAATGTAGGTTACCTATAAATGAAAACAATATAAGAAATTTAGGGTTAAGCCATTACAAATAGAAGATTTGAAAACATATAAACTAATGTTAAAATTGTCCAATACACATGAACTGATAAAGAACCTAACAAAGTCTCATGTATCCAATTTCCAACATAGTGGAAAAGGGAAAAATCCAAGGTTTAACAAAGTAACAATACACAACAATCAATAGATCACAAAAGTAATAATACACAACGAAACACAGATTAAATTCTGTATCAAAGCGTGAACACGAATCTAAAAGACAAAGATATGAGAAACTGATACAGAAACATATAAAGCAGGGATAAAAAAGAGGTGGCAAATGTGAATAATCAAGTGGAATATAAGTTTTCACATTAAGAATAGTCACACTTACCACTGGTTCACCAAATGTGTTACCATCAATGCCGAAGAAGTAGGTGACAAAAGGCAAGAATGGGCTAAACAAAGTAGAGAAGAAGACTCAGTAAAAAAAAAAAGAATGGAAAAAACAAAGCATAAAATACAAACGAAAAATGATCAAAGACGCTGGAAGTAGAGTTGATATAGACTGAAGTAGAAAACTATGATAAAATTAGGTCAAACACATCTAAATGACAACTTATCGAACAGCAGTAATAAAAACAAAACAACACACGACATGAATGCAGGAATTCCTTGAAACAATAGAATGGAAATTGAGGAAGATGACAATTTGAATGGGGAAAAAACTTACACAAAAGCAACAGTAAAAGTCGAACAATCTCCCACAACTGGTGCAGCGAACGGAACACAACAACAAAAAATCAATAAAGGAAGGTAGCATACCTACAAAATAGAAAAAAGAAAGAGGAGGAAAACTAGGAAAGAGAAGGGCAGGGAAGACCCCCCGAGGAGGAGGAAGGAAAAAAACAAAACAAAAACCCCCAAAAAAGAGTTGTAAAAGGGGGGGGGGGAAAGTTAGGGGGGAGGGGGGGGGAGGGGGAGGGGGGGGGGGGGGGGGGGGGAAGGGGGGGGGGGAAGGAGGGAGCAAAAAAGAAGAGGCGGACTATCTCCCTGGCCAGATTGTAGCCCCCCCCCCCCCCACCCCCGGGCAAAAAGGGCCCAATTTGGGAAGCGGGAGGGACCCTATTTAATGGAAGAAACCTAATTTAATTCAGCAGCGAAAGCAGAAGACAAACAGCACCGAGAAAAGGGGTAAAAAGGTCCGAAAAATTTGACGAAGCAGAACACTGGAAAAAAAGCAGGGGCAAAACTGCGAACACACTGTCCTAGCTACAGGAGTTTTACATCGCCCTTTACTTTATATAATAATTTCTCACGCTTTTTTTTTTATTTTTATTTTTTTTATTTTTATTTTGTATATATGTTATGTATTTGTTTGTGGTTATGTGGGTGTTGAAGTAATGGGGAGTGTGTAAAGAGAGTAAAAGAATAGAGAAGAGGGGGTGTTTTTTTTTTTTTTTTTTTTTTTTTGTTGTTGTGAAGGTAAAAATAGTTTAGTTTTAATGTTGTTAGAGATTTTTTTGTTTTTCTTTATAGGGATTTGTTGTATTAGGGGGAGGGGGTTGGGTTTTGTTTTTCCCTTCCCCCCCCCCCCCTTTCTTTTTTCTTTTTTTTTTTTATTTTTTTTTAAAAAGAAAAAAGCCCCAAAAATATATTTTTTATTAAAAAAAAAGAAGGAAATAATTTGGGAAAAAAAGCATAAACCCCGCATACCCAGACTTTTTCTCAAGCTAAAAAGAAAAAAAAATTACCTGCTAACGTTGCACATGACGGTTTGGTTTGTTGTTTTGCTACTATTGGAGCTAAATATCTCTAATTCCGACAAGCCTGTCAATCGTGGTAGAACACCTTCCAAGTGCTTCTCATAACGAGCTCCTCACATTTGATATCATTAGTTCTTTAATTTCTTGTTGTGACATCATCACTCGCGTTCCTTCACCTTGAGTCGACTATGAATCCAATTAATTAGTTTATCTATGATTTGACTCTTGACCCAATTACCTAAGGATATCATACTCTACATAAAAAGATACCAATTCTCCACATGAATCCTTAAAGCGATGTTCTTTTGCACAAGAAACCAATTGGTATATATAGATCTAGAAACCCACCAAAGTGGAGATCAGAACACAATTACATAGGAAAAATGGCAGAAGTAAGATTGCTTGGAGCCTGGCCAAGTCCATATGTTTGGAGGGTGATATGGGCACTAAAGCTTAAGGGAGTGGAATATGAGTATGTAGAAGAGGATGTGTTACACAATAAAAGTGATGAGCTCCTCAAGTACAACCCAGTGCACAAGAAGGTTCCTGTTCTTGTTCATGATGGAAAACCAATTGCAGAGTCGATCGTCATTCTTCACTACATTGACGAGGCATGGCCACAGAGCCCCTTACTCCCAAAAGACCCCCAACAAAAAGCCGAAGCTCGGTTCTGGGCAAAGTTTGCAGAGGACAAGGTAATTGTGTAGCACTTAACAGTTACCATATTATGTTATCGAGATTAATAGTCTAAACCGGCTGGCTTTTGTCACACAGATTCGAGCTTTCCTTGGATTCTTTTTTGCTATTGGGGAAGAACAAGCGAAAGCAGTAAAAGAGGCACTGGAGAACCTTAGAATCGTGGAAGAGCATGGCCTGGGAAACAAGAAGTTTTTCGGGGGAGACGAGATTGGATTGGCTGATTTAGCATTCGGGTGGATAGCTTGGTGGCTGGAAGTTCTGGAGGAGGCAGCTGGGGTTAAAGTACTTGAATTCGATAGATTTCCTCGCTTGCAGGCATGGATTGAAAGCTTCAAAGAGTTTCCAACAATCAAAGACAACCTTCCTGAGCGGAGTGCACTGTTGGCCTACTTCAAGGGCCGAAGAGCAACGTTTGTTGCTTCTGCAGCACAATCATAAGGCAGTGACATGTGTTCATCTGATCATTTCCTTGTTACCTCTTGCATTGTATTCGTTGTGCACCGCTGTTTCCATAGTAGCAATAAAAGATGAAATGATTGAGGCAAACGAAACATAGCACCAGCAGATGTACATATTATCAAAAGAATCATAATCGCTTTCAACCTTTTCTTTTCTTTTCGGGCAAAATGAAAAAAATGTTAGATGCCAACGTTGAACATGGGGAGAAAAAGAGGGACCATGTATAATGGAAATTAGAAAGGTTTTCTGCAACAAAAACTGTCAAAAGTAAGAGGACGGATGGTTTCAACTCTGGACTTGGCTGAGGGGTAAAGTTTTACTCCGATTGTAGTCAAAAGTTTCAAATCTCCTATCAGCTATAAGTAATAGAACCCCTACAGAAGTAACAGTGATCTGCTTCTTCAGTCTAACCCCGTTCATAAGAAGGTTCCGGTGATTTTCCATGGTGGAAAAGTGATTGCAGAGTCCATCGTTATTCTGAAGTACATCGAAGAGATGTGGCCGAGTCCCAAAAAGCTCCACTTCTTCCATTTTCTTGTTCAATCTCTTGTCTTTTCATTAAATTCCAACCCTGGCCCCCCTATATGTTTTGATTCTGTGAATGAAAGCGTGGGAATTTCTTTTGAGGAATATTCAAGGAGAAGTTGCAGTTTTCTTCTTGGCTTTCTTTTTGACCAATTGAGACGACTTTTTAAGTAACTTTGAGTGTGGCCCAAGAAGACCAATCTTGCTCTGCCAAGTCGAACTCCAATTATATACAATAGTTTCTACTCATTTTCATGGAAACCAAACAGGAAGTGGGAAATACTGCCCAAAGTATGAACTTTGAACCAAAAAGCTTGTAAAAGAGAAGAAAAGCTAACCCACCGCATGAAAGATCACATCTTTAGAGCAATCCATCCATAAGGGTAAGGGCGAGAGCGAAAAGGAGTGTTTTCGTCCATGGGCGATAAAGCAGTTCACTCTTGTCACTAGTCGTCAAAGCAGCTTCCACCAACGAAAGGCGAGGGCGAAGGTGGAACACTAAAAATTAAAATAAAATAAAATAAAAAACATTACAAATTAATCACTCTTGAAAAAACCAATTGTTTTTTCGGCAGAGAAGCTAGATTGGGCTTCCCTAAACAGCCTTCTTCGACGAGTAATTTCTTATCTTTCCTTCGCTCAATAGGCTTTTGCATTTGGAGTCATTTGACTTGTATCTATGGCCATGTCTCCGCTATCTAGATCAACTCATCATCCCTCGCTCGTTCTGCAAGTCTGACCTCTTCCCTTTTGTTTGCTTCTTCAATATGAAATGCAGAATTTTTCACAATTCTGTAGAGAGATTGAGGGATTGTTTCCTTGAGGCTTTTGCAGCCTTCCTTCTTTAAGGATGAGTCGTTGGAGTAGGGGTATGATATGTGTCACTATCATCGGCTAAATTCAATCAACTTGGGTTGCTCCCTGTGACTCTTCCATCGATTCACCTTCACCTATGGAACCGTTGATGAGATCATTTGAAGTATGAATTGGATCCTTGTTTACAACAATTCGGTACCTCGACAATCCTTGACAATCTCCCAAGAACTATGATGTGTGAAGCTATTGCTTTTCAGCACCAAACCACAATTGCGCATGCTTTATAATCAAAATTATAAAAATTATAATGTTCGAAAAAAATATTTACAAAATATTTACCTCGTCATCCAAAGCATAGCCACTCTAGGATTTTCCTTCGCTATGCCCAATGCCTCCTTCCATTTTGTGAAGTCCCTACCCAAACCCCTCTAATGATTAATCATTAAACCTCATTTATTTCGAATCGTGCCTGGTATATTAATATACCAGAAATGTGAAAAAAATTACCTG